>APFE030810022.1:301079-332386 GCA_000404065.3 Pinus taeda
GGGAGTCTGTTTCAATCTTCTGAACAGAAACAGGTTCAGAATGATGACTCCATTGTTGTAGTTCTTCTTGCTGCAGCTTTGTCTCAAGCTGCAAAAATTCAATATTTTCGAGTGCATTTTGTAGAGACGTTTGGATGTCAAAAAGAGTGCCTTTGTTGACCTTCACCATGTATTCAACCGTAGATAACATTAATGTGCTCAATAGCTCTAAACAATAATTAATTCTTGCCATTTTCTCCAATATTAAATTTACACGAGGCACAGTTAAAAAAATGGATGTCACCGCACCAGTCCAAAATTCAGCAAAAACTAAGCAGAAAATAGCCACCTAACAATTGAATTGAAGACCATTGAATATGAATGAATTTGTGAGAGAATTCCAGCCTCCCTCAAGGTGGAACTCGGCCCTTTGTTAGCTGATAAAAGTTTGAACGGAAGAAGCCTCGCAATATGAATCTAGCGGCAGGCTTAGAGGGGCGCCATTATAATTGATGTACATATCATCCCATTTCTGATTATCTGCGGTAGTATCCAACTTACAGAATTGTCATTCAATATGGCTCCGGAGCACGCTTCGTCTAATGGAGGAAAGTCCTCAAACAAGAAAAAGCGAGTCTTTGGGTAGTTCAGAGAAACATCAGTTTACACTTGAACAGGAAATGGATGCACAGTTTGATAGACCTGGCAGGAAAAATATCAATATTGCACATGTGCAGTGTGGAATGTGTTGATGTTTGTGGGACTGTTTGTTTGAGGGGTTGAAAAGTGTATTTCTTAGAATTTTGGAATATTTTCAAATCTGCCCTTGAATTAAGCAGTCTTAAATTACATCCTCATAACTATGAATGGATTTTTCCATTAACAATATGATATAGGCGGGATTTAATGGATTCACTGCAGTGTTGGAAGATATGCTACACGCATTTAATTTCCTCGGTGCTTCTAACAGCTAATCAAATCCCTATTCTGTTTATCTAACTCTAACGACAACGTAGCTTGCATCTAAGAGATCAGGACAAGCGTTCAATAAACAGCAGGCACCATGATGCCGGATTAACAATTCACAAATTATATCTGCTGACATCATTATTGTAATTCGTATTGAATATGTGGATTTCAAACCCAAAAAACTACCCAAAATACGACAGTTCTCTGGTGCTGAACTTATACCCAAATTTATACTCATGGAAAATTCTGTAAATATGTTTTTATTCGATGGATAGTAGTGAGTTCAAATAATTGATTGACTTTGCGAATATCCATTGAATTCCAAATATTTCATAATTTTGCGCTTGCAATTTACATAGAGATGTCCGTTCTCTGGCTTTTCTTCCTACCAATAAATCTATATGATAGATGTAGCTTGTCAAGGTCGCCATATCTCCATTTCAGGGCAAAATATTGAACAGTGTTCATAATTCACCCAAAAGCTCGTATACTTCATATTTCTCAATCTCGAATTGAATTTCACTGCTTTTATTAATGACCAAAATCCAGTCGGTGGATTAAATTCAAAATCTCTCCCTGAAGCAGGACGTTGTTGCTTTGATTTGGAGAGAATTCACATATTCCAATTGCTGTATGCCATGTTAGTTATATACCAAAGCGCTGTATGCTAAAACAAAACCAGAGAGCTGCTGTAGGATCAATTTAAAATTGAGATTTAAATACCATATACCATGCAGAGCGTTCAACCAACATTAAACACCATTGAACTGGGACAGCGTTTCCACAATTCATAAACGTAGATATATGACTGTTTCTAATACCAGAACATCATTTCAAATACCAGACAGCAGTGGGAAGAGTAGATACGGTACAAAACCTTAAGGCGTTCTTTTTCAGCAGGCGTTTCCTTTCCTTCAGCCGTTCTTGTCAGGCAGCATTTCCTTTCCTTCAACCATTCTTGTCAGGCACCGTTTCCTGTCATGCAGCGTTTCTTTTCATGCAGCGGACAGAGGAGCAGAAGGCAGGCAGTGCTGGTCAGGTGGCAGCTAAATTTTAGCTGAGGAAATATTCATAAGTAATGGCAGAAACCATAAAACAAATGGTTCAAATATCAGCAGGGCAGGATATCGCCTGCTCTGATACCATGTTAGACAGACATGGACAGCGACAAAGAATAGGAAAGATAAAGCATGCATTGCTATTTTATTAACAAATTGATATACATTTATAGTACATTTGGTGACCGTTGGGATTCACATCCCAAGGTCCCTTGGACCGCTTTGTCCATTCGGCTTCCACGCTAACCCTTTAGGATTAGGTGTCCAACATATTTAAAGCATAAATTGGAAAATATCCTGGGGATTCACATTTCCCAACAATGTCTTCATTATGAGGGTAAAACATTAAAGGACCTATCCCAACTATTTGATTACCACTTTCACAATTAACCTTTTATCTTGTCATTGTCATGGCATAAGGAGTGGGGAAAAATAGGAGCCTTGAACTAGAAAATATTTTCCATATAAGTATGTAGGTTTCCACAGTTTTTCATCATTATTAATCTCTCTATAATTGAATTGTGTCAAAGGTTTTGAAACATAAAAAATTTGTAATGGAAACTCCACCCATTGTCAAAGCAACTAAAGCTTTATGTTTCAAAACAATGCAAGGAAGTAAATACACATATGAGTAAAAATATTGTTATTCGAAAATAATTATATTATTATAGGAGAAGGAGTCAAATCCTAAGGAGAATTTTTTTAAATAAAATTTAGTAAGGAAGTTCTTAAAAGAAACAATAAAATAAAATAAATTACTTTATTAAGGAGAGAGGCTGAATGTAAATTTTAATAATCAAATTAGGATGTATAATAAGATTTTGAATTGAAATGGTAAATTGGCAATGATAAAACTTGAAAATTTATTATTTCTAAAGATTATCCAATATGAGTACTCATGATATAGAAAATGCATGGTTATGTTGAAAAGGAATTTTATAGATTTAGGAAGAAATAAAACTTATCAATAAGAAAAAAATGACGAAGAGAAAACATAACAAGGTCAAGGAGATAACCATTGGAGATTAAAGGGCACACGTGAAAAATGAAATCAAACAAGGGGAAGAGTAGAGAAGGGTTAGGGATCAAAAATATTTTAACCCAATAAAAGTCAGAAAAGAAACAAAGATGAGGAGAAAAATGAAGAAGCAAAAGGGGAGGTGATTTACTAATACTGATGTTGAATAAGGGTGTTTCAAGATTGTATGATTTTATAACCATCTTCCCTATTAAAATTATCAAAGTATTTTTCAATTTCAAGAGCATCTTGAATGACGTGAGAGGTGTAAAAGGGTGTTGAGGCAAGAATTTTAGTTTGATCAAAGCAAATTAGATGTTTAAATCTTAAGGAATTATTGGGAATGAAAAGTTTAGATATGAAATTGTGGGTGGTGTCGGTAATGTGTTCCTTGAGATTGGCTTTAAACGATCCACCATTTTGACCAATGTAGTTAAAAACAACTCTACATTTTCAATTTTTTCAAATCCTTCTCCTATTCCTAATATATACATCATGAAGCATGTTTTTGAGGTGTCGATATGTATATTACAATATCATAGGTATTCCATCTACATACAATTTTGAGAAAGATGTGGTTAGTTACTAAATTGGCCTCTTATTGTAACATCATATTAGTATATTCACTTGACATGGACAAAGAAATGTGATATCTCTCTTTCCTCCAACTTTTTTTAGAGTTCAATTTTATAATGATGTTGATTAGAGAAAATCCTTTAAGGAGGGTCCCTGGTATTTATATCACGGAGTATGTTTATGAGGTGTTTATGTGTATATTATAGTGTCAAAGGCATCCCATCTACATATATTTTGAGAAAGATGTTGCTAGTTACTAAATCACCCTATTTTTGTAACACCGTATTAGTATATTAACTTGACCTAGACAAAGAATTGTGATACCTCTTTGCTTCAATTTTTTTAGAGTTTAATTCTATGATCATGTTGATTATCATAAAGTGTTTAAACATGGTCCCTAGTTTTAGGGAACTACAAGATCTTTTATAACTCATTAGTTACCATAATTTGATTCTAGATCTTTGTCAATTACTTGAATGCTAGTTTGTGTTTGTCATCCCAAATTTCCATTAAATTTCTCATGTTTATTAGTTTTTGAATATACTAGGAATTCTTTGGGCACTTACACAAAATTGGATCTCGAGAGAGATATACTAGGATTGTGTAGATATGCTTGCATCTTTATTGAGATAAATCTCAATAGGGGTTTTCTAGACAAAATGATTCAACAATAGAAAACATTTAAATAATCTTAAGTCTTGGATTATGAGAACACAACATTTAGATTTCATACATGTCAACTTACTATACTGTTGGGAACGAGATCCCCCAAGGATAGTTTTGGTGCTAAAAGCCAATGTTTGGGTCAAATTTTGTAATAAAATTGTAAAGTCTCCACATTTTGTGGTCGCGAAGCGCGAAGCTGTCATGAGTCATAAAAGGTTGTCCAACCTTATTTTTGTAAAGAAAAGTCGGCTTTAAAACATCTACCAATGGTCTGTGGACCATGGGGTTGTATAAAAAGAGTTAATTAAGTAAGCTCTAAGTAGTAAAATAGTCGCTAAGATAGTGATAGCTTTGAAGTAAGAAGTCTAAGTTTCAGGTTGTAGCGTAGTAGAGGCTTTGTAGCTGAGTGCGCAGAGGCCAAGGGTCGAAGTCCACAGCTGAGTGTGCGGACCCCTGCAGCTATGTGCGCAGGGTGGATTGAGTCTGTAATTATCTAAAGACATCAATAAAGAGAATTCTATGAATTCTGTGTCTTTGTTTCTTGTTAATGCATCTTGACATGTTATGTATGAATTTCATTTATAATGCATATGATGCGCAAATGTATGTAACTACGTTGGTTAAGTGAATGCCAGTAAGAGCATCTGTTTACGCGGTGCTAACTGCGATTGTTTAATAAGATAAGTAAGACACTTAGACTATTTCGAGAATCTACATGGTACGCTGCCCTAGCAGCGCGAAAGTACGTGAGCCACAGGTTAGGGCTGCGCGAAGGTCAATCGTACCTTTCGCAGAGGTACTGAAGGGCAGAATAGAGGGCTAGTCTGGCAAGCCCTAGAAATAAGTGACCTACGCGAAGGTAGGAATAGAAGGAATAAACCAACATCACGACCATCTCAGGGTGCAGAAACCTGGTTCCAGCATCCCCCATACTACTTTGGGTGATACTTTGGTCCATGCTCCACGAGATGATGCCGAATGGGCCAGTAGCGTAGGGATTTGTTTGGCTAACTAACGTTGAACCTCGGTCAGGCCCCAACAATCCAACAAATGTTTTCGTTGCCGGGACTAGAATCTGCATAAGAGATGTGTGATGTCGTATCACTGGAATCCAACTAAGAAAGAGATCGGAGACTGGTTGGATAGGAAGATCCACAAATTCACGGCACAGGGGAGCAGAAACCCACGACTAACAAAGGAACAATGGCTAGACAGGTACCTATATATAGAGATCCACGAGATCTTTTACGCTTCTTTCTGGTTGAGCTATACGAGTGGGTCGTGAAACTAGCAGATAGCCAAGGAAGGTGGAGACTTGACAGTCCTATTGTTTGGACCCCGGAGCTAGTACAGAGATTGGAAGCATCAGAGGATAAGATTGCTCGCTCTATCGATCATTGGCTCTATCGCGTCATATGAGGATTTGTAACTGAATTTGTAGTCGATACCTCAGTGAACTACAATGAGGTGAAGCGGTTCTTTTTCAAAGGTCCGCGAGGTAAGTACTTGAAATCTTTAAATACGTGGATTAAAATGTTATTGTGCAAAAAACGAGCTATGCATCTACCTTGATGTTTGGGACTACGCAAAGTGGAAAAGCTTATAGGAACGAAGGGAGAAAGGGTCCTGAATATAGTGCATTAATTTCACCTCCATGAGGTGACAAAGAAGGAGTAGCGCAAGCTTCTCCGCAAAGTGCTATTCAGTTAATAAGACAAGGATTCCCACGACTACCACCTCCACCCACACTGCCTCCAACTTCACCACCATCACCAGCAACTTCACCCATACCAACTCTGCCTCCACTATAGTTTAGTATGGAAAACTCAGTAAAGTTGCCTTTCTTCAAAGGCTTGGGAAATGAAGACCGGGACCAGTTCTGGTTCATCGTGAAAGCTGTATGGAAAGCTCAGGTGTTATAGATTATCACATGAAGAAGGAAACATTGGTTAGTGCTCTATAGGATCGCGCACTAACCTGGTACATCAAGTACTCTAATGATAACCCAAATGCTAGAGTGGCAGACATCCAGACTGCGCTAAACAAATAATTCAGTAGGCCTAAATATGAAGCATAGTCTATTTTTGGGTTCAAGGAAATCACGATGCAACCAGGCGAGACACCTTGGGAATTAGATCAGAGGTTGAAGTGTAAGATACGCGAAGCTAACATGAACTTAACAGACGGACATCATCGCGAATGGTTTGTGGCTTCGTTCCTGCCACACTTAAGGGTTGTGTTGTCACAACAGAAGATAACGACTCAGGAAGAGGCCTTGGAGATTGCAATGAGACTGCATGAAGCACTGATGCAAGATTCAAATCTGGGGGTTTAGCAGATCCATGCGCAGTTGAAAAATCTTTGCCTTGAGATGCAAAGTTTGAAGTAGGACAGAACAGTTTGTCCAGAGGTGCGTGAAGAGGTATGGTGCCTGAAATGCAAGGGTCAGGGGCATGACAAAGACCATTGCTTGGTCTTTGCGAACTATATTGCAGGAGAAGGACCGATGCCTTTGAGGCTAGAAGCTCAGGCAGGACCAAGCAAGGGGCCTGCATTATGGTGTGCTATATGTCAGGTAGTAGGAAAACATGCCACGGATAACTGTCATTTGCTGCAAAAGTTTCTACAGACATCGCAACAACTGTTCTGCAACTTCTATATTTCGATAGGGCATGATGAGCATAATTGCAGAAGTTATGAACTAAAGATGGATAGAAATCTTGCCTATAGGGTTCAGACAGAAACGCGGCCCCCTGACCAGAGCGCAAGGATGGAGCTGACACGCTTTCAGGGGCGCGAATGATGCCGAGGATGAGGGGGATTTGGCAGAGGTCGGGAACAGCTGATCTACTATAATTGCGAAGGACCAATACATTATGTCCACAATTACACTAACCCAACATGTCCATCGTGCAAGTATTGCACTCTGTTTGATCATGAAATGGCAAATTGTCCCACACTGATAGCAAGGATACGTGACAAAGGGGTGCTACCACCTCAACCGACTCAAAAGTTACATGCAAATGATGAGGTCTGAGCCGCACAAAGAGGAGCCGAATGTGAATATAGTGCTTCAAAGTGGAATCACAACAGGAGATAATAAATGGAAACAACCCGAAGACAGCACATGGGTTTGCAAGGCTCCAAAGAAGGAGGTTGAATTCGATCTGGAGCGCGCACGTGAAACATTCATGGAAGCGAAGAAGAGCTTTGTTGAGGCCTCCACCTCAGGGAGCAAGGATAATCCTGATCAAGAGATGGACCCTTCTATGCTTACAAATTTCCTAGAGACCTGCATGAAGTTGTTGCGCAATAACAAGGTTGTGAAGGGGCTACAGGAGCTTATAAACAGATGCGTCCGAAAGACTCCGGGTGAACCACACGTAGTACGAAAGATTGGTAAGCATAAAACAAGGATGGGATGGGAGATGAGGTAGACCGCGCAGATAGGAGAGTATGAAATGGATAAGGTTATTTTGGATCTTGGGTCATATGTGAATTTCCTACTAAAGCAGACTTGGGAATGGATGGGGAGACTCACGTTGTAGTGGTCTCCGATGAAGCTAAGGATGGTGAATCAGCAGAAGATCATCCCCATGGGGTGGCTGTAAGGGGTGACTATAGATATTGAAGGCGCGAGCACACTGGTTGACTTTGAGGTAATATAAATTGTGGATGATAGCAACCCCTATCCTGTGCTCCTTGGAATTGATTGGGCTACTCATATGAACGGGGTAATCAACCTAAAGAAGTGAAAAATGATATTTCAGAAGAAATAGCTTCACATAATAGTACCTGTAGATCCTACTAAAGGATTGCACAACACTGAACCAGTCCCCGATTATGAGAGAGATGATAATCTGGACTGTATCTACAAATAACAACATGAGACCAAGATTGGGTGAATCATACAGCGGATGGAAAAATTACATGGGATCGTGAGAGTTCCTACACCTCAGACTCTGATGAAGAATTACAGCGCTAGCAGAATCGGTTACATGAAGTAACTACACTAAGCTGCAACATGATGACCCGATCGTTGCGTTGTGTTTCATCGGAGGTAAGCAATCCACCCACTTATGATGGTCTGAATGATGTATATATATTTTTGAATGCCTTTTAGAGGGAGGTACCAGAAAAGCAGTGCTTCTAGGCATTGGACTAGGCACTGTGTGCTGCACTCGCAAGATGGTGGGGTTCGCTCAAGGGAAGCTTTGATGATTGGTGCGAATGTAGGAAGATGATGAGGACATGCTTTGGGAAGGCGAAGGTATGAATGATGGGCAGGATGATCCATGTGCGCACTTGGCCAAATGGGCTCAGGCTTATGGAGAGAAGCCCCAACCTGAATGGGTGCACTTATTCTGTCACACCTTGGACTTCGTCCTGATGAACTGGTACGTAGAAACAGAGCTTCGCCATGGTACAATTGAATGGAATATTTTGCGTGAGGGATTCATAATGACATTCAAATTTGAATATGGGTTTGACTGTATTGATAAGGCACTACAAGAGGTGAAAGCAACAATCTTTAGGATACCACAAGATCCTTTAGACCTGATTCAGCCTGATTGGACCACTCAGCTGAGTCACGCGGTGGAATGTTATAACATAACTGTGGAAGAAGAGGAGGAGGATCCGCGAAAGATTAACATCCCTGAAACAGAAGTTAACTGCGAGGTTGAAGGACCACATATCGAGAATCATTATATAATTGTGTCGCTAAAAACAAAAAAGGTAAACATTGGCACGAAGGCAGAGACCAAATTCACAAAGATTGGAGATTACTGGGATGATGCGACAGTAGATAAGGTTGTTGAATTACTCTATGAATACCAATATTTATTCCCTACCAAGTTTACAGATCTAAAAGGGATAATCGGGGACCTAGGTGTTATGAAGGTCATGTTGAAGCCCGATGTGAAGTCAGTTAAGCAAAGACCTTACCGTCTCAATTCGAAGTATAAGGAGAAGGTCTGATTAGAGCTAAACAAGATGCTCATGGCAGGTATCATTGAGCCCATGGAAGAATCTAACTGGGTAAGCCCAATGGTGATACAGGAGAAGCAGCAGAAGGACGAAATAAGGATATGCGTGGATCTCAGAAAGTTGAATGACACTTGTGTACATGATCCTTTCCTTGACTCTGTTCACTGATGAAGTGTTGGACAATGTAGGTGGCCAGGAAGCATATTCCTTCACTGATGGGTTCTCTGGGTACCATCAAATCAAAATCACGTCAGAGGATAGGAGCAAGACGACCTTCGCAACTAAGTGGGGGTGTTTTCAGTACAATGCAATGCCGTTTGGATTGAATAATGCGCCTGCGATTTTTTTGCGCGTAGTCATTGCTGCATTCAAGGAATTTATTCACAAGTTCTTGGAGGTATAATTTGATGACTGGACTGTGTTTGGGCTAGTGAAATACCATGTCACTATTTTACACCTGATTCTAGATACTTGTCGAAGATACCAGATCGCGCTCAATCAAAAGAAGTGCCTATTTTGTGTTCCTTTTGGGACTCTGTTGGGTCAGGTGGTTTGCAAGCAGGGACTGATGGTAGATCCCGTGAAGATCGTTGTGATACTAAACTTGGAAGCACCGAGGAGTGTGAAACAGTTGCGCACTACCCTAGGACATACAAGATATTATAGAAAGTGTATCAAAGGCTATGCCCAGATCACTGCACCTATGGAGAAGTTATTGAAGAAGGATGTCACATTATGCTAGAACAAGGACTGTAAGAAGAGCCTGGATGTATTGAAAGAAAATATGTTCACTGTGTCGATTTTAGTCTTCCCAGATTGGAAGAGGGAGTTTCATGTACATGTCAACATGACATGTCTAGTGCTGGGAGCAATACTAACACAGGCTAGTGAAGGAGACTTGAACCATCCTATCATGTTTGCAAGCAGAAGGTTATCTAAGGTGAAGAAGAACTATTCCACCACCGAATGCAAAGGGTTAGCTATCGTATATGCACTCTAGAATTTTAGACACTACTTGCTGGGAGGACATTTTAAGATGTATATGGACCACTCTGCACTGAAGTACCTGGTCAATAAGCTTGTGTTGGTGGGGAGAATCTGCAAGTGGCTGTTATTGTTCTAGGAATATGATTTTGAAATTATTGTGAAGCCTGGACGACTGAATGCAGGACCAGACCATCTGTTGCGCATCAAAACAGGGGAAGAGCCTACTAATTTGGAGGAGGGACTACCTGACCCGCATCTATTTGCAGTGTGCACCGCGGATGGTCATTTTGAGGATATAATACACTTCATTACGTTAAGAACTACCCCAGAGGGATATACCGTCTAGTAGAAGAAGGAGTTAGTGGTGCACACAAAATATTTTTCTATCATTGCTAGGAATCTATACAAAATGGGGTCAAATGAGATATTGCAAAGATATTTACCAGAGTTTGAAAGAAGCAGCATCCTCGTGGACACTCATGGGGGCGCCACGGGAGGACATTATGCATGGAGAGCGACTGTGAAAAATATTCTATGCGTAGGGTTGTGATGGCCAACCCTCCGTTAGGACTCAAATGCGTATTACAAGGTGTGTGATGTGTATCAAAGGACTGGCAGGCCATCGTGGATGGATGAGATGCCACTGAATCCATACATGACATTACAACCATTTGAGAAATGGGAAATAGATTTTATGGGACCCATTCAGCCCCAAGGAAAGATGAGAGCGAGGTACATTATCACGCGGCTGAGTATTTGACTCGATGGGTGGACGCATAACCCATGAAGGATTGCACAGGCGTGACTGTTGCAAAGTTCCTCTTTGAGTATGTACTGACGTGATTTAGCTGTCTGAAGATTTTGATGAGTGATTATGGTATGCACTTTCTGAATGAGACGATCAGCGCACTGACGAAGGAATTTAGGTATATCAACATAAGGGCACACCTTATCACCTGCGGGCTAACGGGATAGTGGAAGCATTCAACAAAGTGTTGCAGAACGCGCTTACAAAGGTTTGCAACGCTCAGCAAAGTGATTGGGACTTACTTATGCATACCTGCAGTGCTATGGGCTTATCGAACGACATGCAAGAAGTTGACTAGACAAACACCCCTTAGGCTTGTATATGGTGTTGAAGCAGTATTTTTAAAATTTCCCACTATAGATCACCAGATAATGCAGTATACTAAAGAAAAATACTTGATCTACTTCTACAAACAAACTTGCGGAAGCTTAATTGATTTTGAGCAAGATAAAATAGAACACATATAATAGAGAATGAGAAATCAATCACACATGAACACATAAGAATACTCTAGGGAAAGCCTCAGCTAAAAACCCTGATCTCTGTATTATCATACAAGTGAAAATATGTCCAGATTACACTAAGCTTTAGCTCACAAGCTATCCAGCTCTCAGTACAATCCCTCAATGCTGCTCATAGATTGAATAAACATAACATATGCCTTCCTCCAGTCCTCCAAGCCTCCTATTTCCTTGGGTAGTTTCTCTTGGGTCCTCTAGCTGCCACCACTATGAATTGACCTCTCACACAACTCACCAAACTCAGAAGTAACTACGCAATCTCCAAGGAATGAATTCCTTCTGCAGGCAAGAGATATCCTCAATGGAATATGCCTGCAACTGATAGTACATTATCCCATCATCTGATCTCAACTAGGTCTCTGATTGAATAGACATGCATGAGTTATTTATGAGAGAATATTTAGTTATCTGAAGTGCAGTAGCTACATGCATGATGCATTAACTAACTGAACTCACAATCAGTTAAACAAACTATTGGAATTAATCTAACTGACCTTAACTCAGTTAACTGAGCTAACTTATTACAACTCAAAGTACAACTCATCATGATCTCCTTAATCAAGGGATAACTTCCTCAATCAAAGGGGAAACTATTGCATGTCTTCACATAGACTTCATGTTTCATTTTCTACAACTAATTAACTCAAGTTGAATTAATTAATTATTTTACAAATAACTACTAAAATCAAATTTTAATTTTAATTCTCAATTTTAGTTCAGGGACTAACTAAAATTGGAATCTATCCCGAAATGCTATCTACAGCAGTGTTATTTTTAGCACTTCTATTTTTAGCATTTCTTGTTGCTATTTTCAATACTCCCTCTCAACAAGAAAGGATTATATGTCACCCGAATCCTATCTCTTTGGAACTCGAACTTGCATTTTGACAATGCCTTAGTCAAAATATTTGTATCCTGTTCCTCGGCCGAAACATACAACAACAACATGATGCTCTTCACCACACAGTCTCGAAGATGATGATACTAGATATCAATGTGCTTGGACCTACCATGAAATACTAGATTCTCAGAGAGTTTTATACAACTCTGATTATCGCAATAGATCACAGTTCGATCCATCCTCTAACCAAACAATCCAACTAGAATCTTCCGCATCCAAATGGCCTCACATGTTGCCTGACTGGCAGCCATGTATTCAACCTTTGCTGAGCTAAGTGCAACTAACCTCTGTACCAAGAAATTGTAGCTGAACCAACGTTGAATATTCCTCGTGAAGTGCTCTTCCAGTCTGATGGACTCCTTGCCCAATCTGCGTCTGTGAAGCCCTAAAGATGCACTCCCTTTTTCTGTCTGTACCACAATCCATACTAAGATGTGCCTCTGAGATATCTCAACACATGCTTCATTGCCTTCCAAAACAACTTGGTAGGCTGAACCATAGCTTGACTTATTTGGTTCACCGCAAAGCACAAATTTGGTCATGTGTTCACTAGATACATCAATGAACCCACAAGCTACTGATAAATGGTAGCAGCTACTACCTCACCTAAAGTAGCATCCTCCTTCCTCTAGTTACTAGCTAGAGGAGTCTACATGGGCTTGCACTTCTCCATGTGGAATCGCCTGAGTATCTCATTGGCATACTTGCCTTGAGACACCAACACTTCCCCATCCTTCTACCACACTTCCATGCCTAGAAAGTAGTGCATAAGACCCATGTCTTTCATCTCGAACTCTCTTGCAAGGTCCTCCTTGCAAGACTTGATCAACTAATCATCACCTGTCAATATCAAACCATCAACATAAAGAACAATGATCAATGGCTTACCTTCTACCATGATGTGGGAAAGGTTCGCATCTACTTCACTCTTGGTGAAGCCCAACCCAGTGAAATAGTTGTTGATCTTGGTGTACCAAGCATGAGGTGCTTTCTTCAACCCGTACAAAGCCCTCTTGGGTCTACACACATGCGACTCATGATCGAAGGTCACAAAACCTTCCGGCTACTCAATGTACACCTCTTCCTCAATCTTCCCATTGAGGAATGCAATCTTCACATCCACCTAATGGATCTTCCAACCCATCTAAGCTGATAGTGCCAACATCAATCTGATAGATGAGTACCTTGCTACAGGAGCAAAAGTCTCATTAGAGTCAATCCCCTTGACCTGTGAGAAACAATGGGCAACAAACCTTGCCTTATGTTTCTCAACACTGCCATCAGCTGCTTGCTTTACCTTGTAGAGCCATCGAGAACTCACCACTGACTTGTCCTCCAGTCTTGGGACAACATCCCAAACATAGTTCTGAGTGATGGAGTCATACTCCTCCACCATTGCATCAACCTAGACTGGTTGTTGCACTGCTTCCTCAAAAGAAGAAGGTTTGGTCTCTACACACTCCCCAACCAGGGCCATGTAACCAGCGTACTACTAGGGTGATCTCCTCTATTTGCGCTAAGAGGATGGTTGTCCCACATTCTCTCTAGCATCCATTACCAATCTATCAGCTTCTCGTGAGCATTTCCACCCATCTCTGGAAGAATCTGCATGAGTGGATGTCTTCAGTCCCGAATCCTCTGCATGCGGCTACTCCACACCAATCTTAGGCTCCTCCTCCTTAGGAACTAAAAGTTACTCCTCTGCATGCAACTTGAGCTCCCTCTCAAGTGATACTCACATGGCTTGCTACTCATCGAACATTAGATATCTACATACCACTATCCTCTTACTAGTAGGCAAGAAAACCTGATAGTTGTGGGGTGTATCAGTGTAACCCATAAGTATCCCCAACTCATCTGTTGGATCTAGCTTCTTCCGGGCATCTTTGGTCACATGGAAATAAATTGATGATCCAATGATCCTAAAGTGACTGACATCTGGTCTCTTCCTGGAAAAGGCCTCCATAGGTGTCTTCATTCCCAGTATATGATGCGGGCTTTTGTTCTGCAAGTATATTGTTATATTGCATGCCTCATCCCACAAGTGAAGTGGTAGGCTTTGGTCATGCAACATTGCTCGAGCTGCTCCCATAATCAATCTGTTCTTCCTTTCAGCCACCCCATTCTGTTGTGGGTTATGGGGTGTTGTCAGCTCCCATTTAATTCCTTTTTCTACGCATAATTCCTTAAATTGTTGGGATACATACTCTCCACCATTGTTGCTATGCAAGGCCCTTATTTTATTTCCAAATTATTTCTCTGCCAAGGCTTTGAACTCACAAAACCTTGAGAAGGTTTTATCCTTCTTCTGCATAAAGTAGATCCAACATCTACAAGAAAAATCATCAATAAAAATAACATAGTAACTTTGTTTAATGGTGGAGGCTATAGAGAATGGTCCACACACATCTGTATGAACTCACACCAGGATTTCTCCAGCTCTATTGTCTCGATCCTGAAAGGAAGATTTCACATACTTACCCAAGGTACAACCTTTGCAAGAATCCATTTGCTCTAGTTTTCCCTTGGGAAGACTGGTAGAAATCTGTTGCATGATCTTCAAGGCCCCATGGTGCAAGTGGCCCAATTTTCTATGCCATAGTTCACCAACATCTTGGCTCTGCATAATCTCTGCTTTTGAACTCAATGCAGCACAGTCATCTACCTCCAACTTGTAGAGATTTTTTACACGAATCCCAATCCTCTTGGTCTATCTAGCGCGAATATGCCTCAGGAATGCCTTTCCTTTACTAAAGACTACATCTTAGCCTTTGTCTTCCAGCATAGCGACGGACACAAGATTCTTCTTCAGACCCAACACATACTTTACATCAGTTAGGGTGAGAGGAGCTCCATGCTCCCTCTAAAACACAAACGTACCTTCACCTGAAACACGATACTTTCCATCATTCCCCATCTTGATCCGCATCAGGAGGTCCTTCTCCTCCAAGGTACTGAAACGATTCTTGTCGCCAGTCATGTGGAATGAATCTCCATTGTCTAGGTACCAAAAACAACCCACCATCAATGAAACCATACATGTGATGAGGGTGAAATCCAATTCGAATTGTGAGGCCAGTGCCTCACCATCTGATCCCTTCAGGGATCCCTTCTTGGATTTCTTCTGTGGACAATTCGTAGCATAATGGCCCACCTCATGACAATGAAAGCATAGCACTTTCGATTTGTCAATATTCTTCCCACCATGGGAAGAACTGGATTTGGAATGGGATGCCTTCCCTTTCCCTTTCCTTGCCTTACTCGCTAAGGCTAGATTTTCTTCATCATCTTGCTTTGATGAAGATCCATCTCTGTTGCTTCTCCTTATCTCCTCCTACAGCAGATCCGACCAAATTCGTTCCCAATCTGGCAGTTTCTCTCTTCCATTTACCAAGTCTTGGTAGCTATGCCATCTCTTAGAACGATCGAGGAGAGCAAGACTCACCATGTCATCATCGATTGTCATGATCCCTACACTTCCAAGCTCATCCCTATGGGTGGTGAGCTTGTTCAGATATGTAGAGATCGTGTCTTCCTTTTCACACTTGATTTTCCGAAGCTTGTCTTTCAGCGCCAGCTTCCTCTTATTACTGTTGTTTTGATATAGACCCTTCAATGTTTTCCACATTGAAAACGGTGTCTCCTTCCCATGGAGACTTGATACTATGTGGTCTTGAACTCCCTCCAGAAGGATTCTCCTCGCTCTAGCCACACATTTCTTCCATTCCACCAATTCTTGGGCATTAGCAGTTGCTGGCTTGGGGACTTCTTGATCAATGAAGTCCTTCAAACCGTTGTCCTATAATACCATTTCCATGTGCTCCTTCTAGGCTATATAATTCGAGCTGCCATCAAGGGCATACTCAATTATCAAACCGTTGAATGCCATTGGTGAAATTTGAGATGTGATAAGAATTCGAATTCTATAATCAGGGACTTAAAACTTTGAACTTCTCCCTTATTCGTATACTATTCTTTTCTTTGATCACCTTTGCTCTGATACCATGTAGAATTTCCCACTGTAGATCACCTGATAATGCAATATACTAAAGAAAAATACTTGATCTACTTCTACAAACAAACTTGCGGAAGCTTAATCGATTTTGAGCAACATCAAATAAAACACGTATAATAGAGAAAGAGAAATCAATCATGCATGAACACAAAAGAATACTCTAGGGAAAGCCTCAACTAAAAACCCCGATCTTTGTATTATCATACAAGTGAAAATATGTTCTGGTTACACAAAGCTTTAGCTCACAAGCTATCCAACTCTCAGTACAATCCCTCAATGTTTCTCATAGATTGAATAGACACAACATATGCCTTCCTCCAGTCCTCCAAGCCTCCTACTTCCTTGCGCGGTTTCTCTTGGGTCCTCTGGCTGCCACCTATGTGAATTGACCTCTCACACAACTCACCAAACTCAAAATTAACTGCACAATCTCCAAGGAATGAATTCCTTCTGCATGTAAGCGATATCCTCAATGGAATATTCCTGCAACTAATAGTACACTATCCCATCATCTGATCTTAATTAGTTCTCTAACTGAACTGACATGCATGAGTTATTTATGAGAGAATATTCAGTTACCTACAGTGCAGTAGTTACATGCATGCATGCATTAACTAACTGAACTCACAATTATTTCAACAAACTGTTGGAACTAATCTAACTGGACTTAACTCAGTTAACTGAGCAGACTAATTACAACTTAAATTACAACTCATCCTGATCTCCTTAATCAAGGGATAACTTCCTCAATCAAAGGGGAAACTATTGCATGTCTTCACATAGACTTCATGTTTGATTTTCTACAACTAATTAACT
Source organism: Pinus taeda (assembly GCA_000404065.3). Classification (NCBI taxonomy): domain Eukaryota; kingdom Viridiplantae; phylum Streptophyta; class Pinopsida; order Pinales; family Pinaceae; genus Pinus; species Pinus taeda. Next base: position 318,383 of record APFE030810022.1, read on the forward strand.
CAAGATGAATTAATTAATTATTTTACAAACAGCTGCTAAAATCAAATTCGAATTTTAATTCTCAATTTTAGTTCAGGGACTAACTAAAATTGGAATGTATCCCAAAATGCTATTTATAGCAGTGCTATTTTTAGCACTTCTATTTTTAGCGTTTCTTGTTGCTATTTTCCATAGTAATGCCTATGGAATATATTTTGCTTAGTCTACTCATAGTGACACTCGTGGGTATGACGGATCACGGAGCCTGGAGGAGAGGCTCGCACAGCTGGTTGAACTAGAGGAAGAGATATTTCTAGTTGGATTTCACCAACAGGTCCAAAAGCAGCGCGAAAAAGAATGGCATGATTAACACATTAAGCTATGCACCTTGAAGATAAATTACCTAGTTTTGTTATATGACATTAAGTTTGATAAATTTCCAGGGAATTTCAAGATGCACTGGTTAGGGCCCTATGTCATTAAGGAGATTACTGACGGAGGAGTGGTATAGCTGGTCAAATTGAATGGAGAACCCTTCCCAAGAAAGGTGAATGACAGTTGCTTGAAGTACTACACCGGTGGTCCGACCATGTGACTAGATGAAGGTAGCACAGTGTTAGCGCTCCAGGCAGCTGAAAGGAGGAGCGGGACTATAAATTACACTACACGGGTTGGGGAGCTATACAATAGGAGGATTGTGAGAAGCAAGGAGGTGTCACAGGGTTCGCAGCAGCACGAAGGGGGTTGTGCTACCCGGGGAGAAATCACACAGGTCGGTCGGAAAGTGACTGTTAAAGTCACATTTCATGATTTGACGGTAGAAATGCGGCCAAATGGAGTGGGCGACTGGCATTTAAGATGAAATTTATGGCTCAGATCTTTGAAAATCTGCTGCCAATCCGGAATTAATGAACCGAATTTTGGGGGAATGGTCGGATTTGAATTCAAAATGACCTATACATTACAGGTGGCTATCCAGCGAAAAACACTTGGCAATCTGAGAATTGAGTTGTTGAGATCTCCGGGACACATGAACTGAGAATTCTTTGAGGCTTTGAAAGCGACTCCATCATTTGCAAACTTACCAAAGATGTCGCAAGCACTGTTGGAAAGCAATATGTTGGCACCCATAGAAGTTATAGATATCAAAGTAGAGGAGTCGATGCCAGAAATGGAGATGGAGGCAGAAGTAGCTACTCCAAAGGTCTCCAAAGTACTAGCCGAAGTCCCCAAATCACCAAGGATGTCGAGACCAAAGCCGACCCGAACCAAGACAACCACGAAGGATAAGAAGGGAAAGTAGCCTGCAATACTGGTGCGCCCATTGCCATGAAGAAACCCACTGAAGTCCACTGCACAGGAGAAGGGAAAAGCCATAAATTTGGAGCCAGAGGAGGAAGAAATTGAAGATATCCTGATGGATGAGGAGTGTGGGAGTTGAAGTGAAGGAGTTTAAAGCCCAAGGTGCTGACCCTATTACTCGGCTACCTGAGTATGTCCCTCCATGCAAGGGCAAGACCAAGGTACCGAAAGACATCAATGAGAGAAAGAACCCCTTTGCAAACCCCCTGCTGCCGGATAAGATTTTTTTTGAAGGACTGTGCTTGAGGCAGGTTCCTCTATTGAAACTTGATGACTAGGACTTGGCCGATCACAAGAAGTTCCCACATCTGGTGATTGAGAAGCTGATGCACCGCATCATCAATACAAACACCAAAATGACCACATTGTAGCCACGAAGGTGGGTTAGAGGAGTAGACAAGGCAAGTTTGCTCAACCTGCTTTGGGTACTGCACTACAAATGCACCCTGGTGATAGTATTGGTCATCAAGTAGCTACAATGCTTGGTGCATGATGGGTGTCTATGGCAGGAGGAGCCAATACCCATCACAGATAAATTGATTCACAAGATAAAGCGATTGCCTTACACAGGAGAGAATCCGGCCATGATATTTGGCAGAAAAGGTGATGAACAGGCCCTCATGGAATCCATGAAATAAAAGTTTAAACTGGTAAAGAAGCTGCGCAGATATGCCATATCCAACATCTGCGACCCTGCTGTAAAGGTAGCTACACAGATTTTAGCAGGGAAAGTGATGAGGAAGTGTCGTGCCGATGAGGTTCCAGTGCCTGTCATCGTGCTAGCAGCCCAATGTGCCAAAGGAGTCTAGTTCAATTGGTCGGTCTACCTTCACGGAGAGTTCCTAGCAAACTACGATGAAGTGCAGGAGCTCAGCAAGACATTCCACTACGTGTGGCTCTTGCTGTCAATTGTGCTAGTAGTGTGGGAGCTGTTAGAGGATAGCCAATTCCCTTCGGTCACGTCAGACCTCCCAAAAGTAGTGGAGTACGCTTCGTTGTGGGTGACCAAGGATGTGCAGTGAGTGAAAGATAGCAAGATCTTCTGGATCTTGATGGAGATGAACATCCGCATGGCCATCAATCGTTAACCGCAATTGTCGCCTATGGTGTATGCCAACCTACAGGGCTATGCAGAGTTTAAAGTAGACTTCCATTATGTGTCCATCAGGGTGCGAAAGGATCCTGTGCAGAAATGGTACAACTTGCCTTACCTGGAAACGGACGATTCCATTGATGCGGTACTTGATCAGTGGCCGGCAGAGTGGCACACTACAATAGACTTGGCGGTGGGAGGAAGCAAGTCCGCCACACAGAGAAATAAGGAGGAGGCCAAGCTAAAGATGACTCAGCTAGCCGAAAAAAGAAAGAAGGAGGACGCTAAAAAGGCCTAGGTGGAGCACTATGTCGCGCAGTAGACAGGTGGGATAGAGCGAGGCTCTGAAAAAGGAGCGAGGTTTCCTTCACCTGAGACAAAGGAGGAGACAGATGAGCAGACAGAACAACATGGCGTAGACCCTCAAGATATGTCTACCCACATCAAGCACCCAAGGGAGTAGGAGAAAGGAGGGTCCATGAAGAAATCAAAGGCTACCAAGACATCACTGAACCCTATCCACTAATAGAGGGTGATTTGCATGACATCGGTGACACGATGCGAGATGTCACCACGGAGGCCCTACAACATTTTGAGTAGTAGGAATAGATAAACTTGGGGGCTATCTAAATAGGTTTATAGGAGCTACAAACTCGTGCATCATAGGCTAGCACGGTGTCCACCAACCTTGCTATAGGCACTTCAGAGGCTGTCGAGATGCTGCATGTGAAGGCATCTAGTGCAATAGTGCTACCTGATGGAGCACTGACCACAAAGAACGAAGCTGATAGGCCCACTATCAGCACCCTAAAGGGAGTAGGGTTGAATCTGGCAGCGCTCCCAGGAGAAGCACTCCACCTCTTGCGGGATGGAGTGATTGCAGAATTAAGGGCTCGTGAGCACGTGCCCTTCACGTGATCAGTGAACAATGGATGAAAAATGAGCAAATGGCACTACAGCGAGACTCTGCCATTACCGTTGTGATCAAGGTGACCGATCCGAACAAGCGCATTATGCAAGTCATCAAGGAGGCATGCTGAATGGTTCCAAAGTTGGCCATTCCTAAGGAGGAGACAATCAAGGTGTGCATCCGCAAGATGGCTGTGGGGTTGCACGACACTCATACTGATATGGAGAGGGTTCAGTTGGAGTTGAACTTGCAAATCATCGAGTTACAGTTGAAGGCCCAGCCTTCAAATCCACCAGAGATAAAGGAACAGTGTGCAACCGTTGTCATGAAAGAAATAGTGGCGATGGATAGTGCAGTAGCAGACTTTGCACAACTTTTCGAGCAGTCGTTTGAGGTCATAACAAGCTTGTAGGAGGACCCCAACGTAAAATTACTATAGATGAAAGTGCACAAGCTACAGCAGTGCTATGATGAGGTCAAGGGCATAACGCGAACCGTCATGCTGACACAAAGACTAGCAAAGCTACAGGAGGCCAAGTAGCTGAAAGAACAAGTGGATGTAGCACTGTACAATGAAGCAGTGCTAAAGGCACGACTGAAGCCCTGGATGGATGACGCTTACATGGTGACAAACTATATTGAAGGAAATCTTGCGACTCTGCAAGCAACACAACAAAAGCTTCTAGCTAACAGTTCAGGAGCAGTGATCGAGCAAATGGTTGAAGACGCGAACCAAGCAGTAGCTCAGTGCACTACCGACGTTGCAGTCATACAGGTCAAGATGGAAGGTCTTTGTGCTAAGATCTCCACTCCTATCGAGTGACTCAAGTGAAAGTCACAATTTTTGTATTGGGGGCCTATTGGGAACGGGATCCCCCAAGGACAGTTTTGGGGCTAAAAGCCCATGTTTGGGTCAAATTTTGTAATAAAATTGTAAAGTCTCCTCATTTTGTGGTCGCGGAGTGTGAAGGTGTCATGAGTCATAAAGGGTTGTCCACCCTTATTTTTGTAAAGAACAGTCAGCTATAAACATCTACCCATGGTCCATGGACCATGGGATTGTATAAAAAGAGCTAAGTAAGCAAGCTCTAAGTAGTAAAATAGTCACTAAGATAGTGATAACTTTGAAGTGAGAAGTCTAAGTTTCGGTCATAGTGTAGGTAGAGGCTCTGTAGCTGAGTGTGCAGAGGCCTAAGGTGGAAGTCTACAGCTGAGTGCACGGACCCCTGTAGCATTGTGCGCAAGGTGGATAGAGTCTGTAATTATCTGAAGATACCAATAAAAAGAATCATTCTATGAATTTTGTGTCTTTGTTTCCTATTAATGCATATTGACATGTTATGTATGAATTTCATTTATAATGCTTATATGATGCGTGAATGTATGTAATTATTTTGTTTAAGTGAATGCCAGTAAGAGCATCTATTTACGTAGTGCTAACTGTGATTGTTTAATGAGATTAGTAAGACACTTAGACTAGTTTGGGAATCTGCACGGTACGTTGCCCTAGCAGTGCGAAAGTACGTGAGCCATAGGTTAGGGCTGCATGAAGGTCAATCATACCTTTTCACAGAGGTACTGAAGGGCGGAATAGAGGGATAGTCTAGCAAGCCCTAGAACTAAGTGCCATACGCGAAGGCAGGAATAGAAGGAAGAAAACGACATCACGACCATCTCAGGGTGCAGAAACTTGGTTCCAGCATCTCCCCATACTGCTTCAAGTGAGACTTTGGTCCGCGCTTTGTGGGCTGATGCCGAAAGGTGTAGTAGTGTAGGGATTTGTTTACCTAACTAATGTTGAACCTGGGTCAAGTCCCAACAAGCCAACATATACATATACAAGGTACTTATCATCATGCTCAATCACATACTTACAAGAAGAAAGGGGATAAATCAAAATCCAAAAGGTACATTGTTATCACTTAAGAAATGATTTCTAAATTCGGAGCATCAATTCTATTCCAAAGGATTGGTGTTAGTCTTGGTCTAGTCTTTCCATGGTTGCTTTAGTGTCTAAGATCTAGAAAAGAGTATTGTTGGTATGGTCAGATAGGATCAACACTCCATTCTTGCCCATCACTGGTCCCACATCACACATTATTTCCATGTGTCAAGCTTGTGTCAAGGTTTCCATTTTACATTTATTCCTAAGTCATAATGCTAGATGGTGGTTAAGTCATTTTTATGGTTTTTAGAGTCTAAGTCATAGGGTTAGAGTCTCATTTCCATCATCAAATAAAGCTCAACAACCTTGTTTTACACTTTATGGATCTCATATCATGTTTTGAAAGTCATGTGTTTAGCCATTTTGGAAAATTTTTGAAACTTGCTACAAATCCACATTTTCGTAGCATACACAGTGTAAAAAAACTAGTTTTGCGCTACGAAATCACTGAACTAGGAGTTTTCATAGCGCGCTACAAAACCCCTGAAAAAGCATGTTTCAGCATAAAAACTCTGTTTTCTGCGTTTACTAGTCAACTTCCAGAAGGGGTCCTGAGCAGCTGAGAACTCAATTTTGAAAACCAAAAGATTTTTTTCTTCCTGACATACCAAGATACAAAAACCTCTTTCAGTTTCTTCAAATTCATTCTGCGGTGGGAGGAATTTATGGTTAAACTTGCGCTACGAAACTGCTGAAAGTCAAGCTTTGGCTTCTAGTTTTAGCAGTCTTTTTCAAGATGAGTTTCTGGTCACAAGAAAAGGTATTTTGGAAGTATGAAGGAGGTTTCTCTTCAAAAACTCTCCAGCTACAATAACCTATCTCACTTTCTTCATACGTTTTTTCAGTTGGGAGATAATAAGCTTTCTTTGAGACCCTAATTTCAAAGAACAAATTTTTCCTGTTTGACACGTGTTTTTCAAGGACAGATTATGGATAGTTGGAGAAGTTTTTTAAAAAACCAAGAGGATTTTTTGTTTTAAACAGCATGGACTAAAAAAAATCCTTCAGTTTCATAAAATATGTCATGAGTGAGACAATAAGGGCTCTGTCTCACGTGCTATTTTCAAGGATCCTAAGCCTAAAAACAGGGAAACATGTTCCCTAATATCTAAGGTTTGTCATCAGCAGTCAGGTGACAACGTGGGAGGCTTCATAAAATTCGACTTCATGAGGTTGTAGCTGTCAAAGAATGCATTTAAATGTTTAGATAAGGTTGTTGTAATCATAATAAGGAGTTACACTCCTAGTTGTATTAAGTCTCTAGGACTGCTAGTTAGCTGTCAAATGCATTTAAAGGTTTGTTTTATGGTTAGAATAGGTGTCACTGATGGAAAATTCGAATTCCCCTCATGCTAGAGAAGGAATCTAAGTCATGTAATGAACTCTATATATTGGAGAAGATGTGATGCACAAAAGGTTGGAAATTTTCAGAGAAAGACTCATATTGTGCCATTGTAGAAGATTATGTTTTTATGAATGCAGACTTTGGCTTTACTTCTCAAGATTCAGAAAGAGTTCAATGGTGGCTTGTTTATGTTTGTCCTTATTTCCTTATTTGCAGTAGTATGAATGTATGATACTTAGAATTCATTTTTTATGCTCTAACTTCCTTCATACATTTGTAGACTGTGCTTTCCTTTATGCTACTGATGTACCCTTCATATGTTGAATTCTAGATGCCCTGACTTCCATGTAAAGCTAATTTTATTGTCATACTGAAGCATTTCTTGACTCCAAAAGCCCAATGGATGCTTACTGATCATGTTCAACCATTCATATTTCTTAACTTGGTTCATAGAGTTAGCCATCTAATTCATTATCAAAAATCTTTAATCTTGTGAGAGAACCCTCTCAAGTTGGGGAGGCTAAGCCTCAGCCAAAAGTTGGTTTGAAATAGTTACTCAAGGTCTACCTGATCAGCAGCCTAATCAGGGCTAGCTTTTGTGATAACATTTTGGTGCGTCTGCTAGGAGCCTGAAGTCTATTCATTCCCGAAATTAAGAAGTTGAACTTCTGAAGGTAGCAGGAGCTCAGACAATTTTTTTGAGGCTGCAAAACTACCGTGGTAACTCCACACATCGAATAACAAATTGGAAGGTGACTCCACTGCTAGAAGATCAGTAGCTTGATGAAGTTTCAAGATGAGTTCCACTGAAAGAATGAATGCCAGGTATTCCCCTATGAATCGGTCTCATATCCCTGGTTTTCCAAATCCTATGCCAAAGGTTGATTGGTTAGATGATCTTCCAATATTCAAAGATGAAAAGAAGGACAACACTACTCTTCATTTGGTTAGGTTCCATATGCATGTACGCAGTCTTAAGGTTCATTTCCCTGAAGATTGTCTCATGAAGATGTTTATGACCACTTTAGAAGGAAAAGCATGGTCTTGGTATAAAAGCTTTGAAAATGGTTCATTATATTCTCTTGCTGATTTTCACGATGAATTCTATGAGATGTATAAAGAATCTCATCCTTCCTTATTGCTGGTCAAAGATTGTTGTAACATTCTTTGAGTCTTATTCAGTATTTGGAGGATTGTTATGATGATGATGAATTTATGGATGAAGAACTTTTAGAAGCTCTTTATAACAATATATTTCAACACCAAGAAGAAAGTATACCATCCCATGAAATGCAACATGAAAATCAGCAAGGGTTTACTTATAAAAACCATGTTACATCCCCTGATATGAATGAGAAGATGCAACAAACTTGCTAGTCTCTTAATCATAAAGAGTATGAAATTGATTGCAAACACCAAGAAGAAGTACTGGAAGATAGCTTTTATAACTCTCAGGTAGAGGAAAAGGTTGTTCATTTTTGTAATTCCTTGCAGGAGATTACATCAAAGAGTGATCATAATAATGAGGAAAATTACATTGTTTGTGGGAATCATTCAGAAAATCAGTTGGATAGCATATCAAATAAAGGTTGTGTGACTAAATATTAGTTGTTAAAAATAACAGGATGCTATGAGAATCATCAAACTAACCATGTGTTTTTTGACCCTATATCTAACTACATGGAAAAGATTTACTGTTCAGGCTTCTAGTTATATTTTCATCTTGAAGAATAGTTACACCTCATGCTTCCTTGGTTATTTCAGTATCTGGTTTATTTTTGCTTCAAGCATAGTCAAGAGATTCAAGTGTCAAATCAGATCGATGACTGGCTTCATTGGAAGTTTCATGTTCCTTGAGCTACAAGTGGAAATTGCAGCTGATAGGGTAGGTAGATGCAAATAAGCTCAGGGTAGTTTGACTGAGCATCTATTTTAGTAGGTGTAGTTTGAATTATTCTTGCAAAAATTCATTAAAGGCTTGAGGAGCAGATTGGGCAGAAGTTCATAGTTTTATTCTAGAGAATGGATAGCGGCACTGGAGCTACAAGTTCTTAGTGTAACACAGGGGCACACTATCCCAAGTGGAGCCACTATTATCACTTAAGAAATGATTTCTAAATTCAGAGCATCAGTTCTATTCCAAAGGGTTGGTGTTAGTCTTGGTCTAGTATTTCCATGGTTGCTTTAGTGTCTAAGATCTAGAAAAGAGTCTTGTTGGTATGGTCAGATAGGATCAACACTCCATTCTTTCCCATCACTGGTCCCACATCACACATGATTTCCATGTGTCAAGCTTGTGTCAAGGTTTACATTTTACATTTGTTCCTAAGTCATAATGCTACATGGTGGTTAAGTCGCTTTTATGGTTTTTAGAGTCTAAGTCATAGGGTTAGAGTCTTATTTCCATCATCAAATAAAGCTCAACAACCTTGTTTTACACTTTATGGATCTCATATCATGTTTTGAAAGTCATGTGTTTAGCCATTTTGGAAAATTTTTGAAACTTGCTACGAATCCACATTTTCGTAGCATACGCAGTGTAAAAAAACTAGTTTTGCACTACGAAATCACTGAACTAGGAGTTTTCGTAGCGCGCTACGAAACCCCTAAAAAAGCCTGTTTCAGCATAACAAACTTTGTTTCTGTGTTTCCTAGTCAACTTCCAGAAGTGGTCCTGAGCAGCTGAAAATTCAGTTTTGAAAACTGAAAGAGGCTTGTCTTCCTAACATAAAAAACTACAAAAACCTCTTTCAGTTTCTTCAAATTCGTTCTGAGGTGGGAGAATTTATGGTTAAACTTGCGCTATGAAACTGCTGAAAGTCAAGCTTTGGCTTCTAGTTTTAGCAGTCTTTTTCAAGATCTGTTTATGGTGACAGTAAATAGTATTTTGGAATTCTGAAGGACTTTTCTCTTCATAAATACTCCAGCTACAATAACCTATCTCACTTTCTTCATAAGTGTTTTCAGTTGGGAGATAATAAGCTTTCTTTGAGACCCTAATTTCAGAGAATAGATTTTTCCTGTTTGACACGTGTTTTTCAAGGAAAGAATATGGACAGCTGGAAAAGTGTTTTTAAAAAAAAGAGAGGTTTTTGTTCTAGACAGCATGGACTACAAAAACCTCCTTCAGTTTCATAAAATATTTCATGAGTGAAAAGATAAGGACTTTGTCCCACGTGCCATTTTCAAGGATCCTAAGCCTAAAAATAGGGAAACATTTTCCCTAATTTCTAGGGTTTGTCATCAGTAGTCTGGTGACAACGTGGGAGGCTTCATCAAATTTGACTTCATGAGGTTGCAGCTATCAAATCATGCATTTAAATGTTTAGATAAGGTTGTTGTAATCATAATAAGGAGTTACACTCCTAATTGTATTAGATCTCTAGGACTGCTAGTTAGCTGTCAAATGCATTTAAAAGTTTGTTTTATGGTTAGAATAGGTGTCACTGATGGAAAAATAGAATTCCCCTCATGCTAGAGGAGGAATCTAAGTCATGTAATGAAATCTATATATTGGAGAAGATGTGATGCAAAAAAGGTTGGAAATTTTTAGAGAAATACTCATATTGTGCCATTGTAGAAGATTATGTTTTTATGAATGCAAACTTTGGCTTTACTTCTCAGGATTCAGAAAGAGTTGAATCGTGGCTTGTTTATGTTTGTCCTTATTTCCTTATTTGCAGTAGTATGAATGTATGATACTTAGAATTCATTGGTTATGCTCTAACGTCCTTCATACATTTGTAGACTGTGTTTTCCTTTATGCTATTGATGTACCCTTCATATGTTGAATTCTAGATGCCCTGACTTCCATGTAAAGCTAATTTTATTGTCATACTGAAGCATTTCTTGACTCCATAAGCCCAATGGATGCTTACTTATCATGTTCAACCATTCTATTTCTTCACTGTTTCATAGAGTTAGCCATCTAATTCATTATCAAAAATCTTTAATCTTGTGAGAGAGCCCTCTTAGGTTGGGGAGGCTAAGCCTCAGCCAAAAGTTGGTTTGAAATAGTTACTCAAGGTCTACCTGATCAGCAGCCTAATCAGGGCTAGGTTTTGTGATAACATTTTGGTGTGTCTGTCAGGAGCCTAAAGTCTATTCATTCCCGAAATTAAGAAGCTGAACTTCTGAAGGTAGTAGGAGCTCAGACCCATCTTGTTCAACATATAAGGAGCTCTCTAAGGGAAATATATTTGCCTACAACTCCTAAACTCCAAAAACATCCTCCAAAATTAATGAAGAATTCCTAAATAGCTATAAGATCCCTTGTAGAATACTATAGGACGAACTGTACACAACAAACAACATTAACACAATCTCTGAAGCACCTGCAACCATGACATTCATCAAAAATAGGCTTCCAAAAGGTAAAAATGAGATATGGAGCCTTGAATTGTCTTTGAATTCATCTTAAGCATAGTGAAAATTACCTTTTTGTGCACAAATAAAGGTTCAAATAGGCTAGCGGCTGAAATATAAATAATAGTTCAACGCCCACTTTTCCTAAGATTCTCTTCCCACATGTGGTAGACAAGCAAGACAACTGGGTTTATCTCCTTGTCTCATTCAAAAAAGGTGTTCATTGTTTTAATGATGTAACAATCAAGGTGATGAGTACTTATGAGAATTATGTCAGGGAGTGGGGCGGTAGACTGGAAAAATAAACATTGTGTGTTAAGTCCCATCCCTACCAACCCATAACCACACTAAACCTCGTAATCACCACCATTTTAAAAGATAAACAATGGAAATATCTTCATTAACAAGGTGCATGCCACAATGAGAAGATACAAGTGCATCACGGGTTGCTATAGGAACTGTTATATGCAGACAACCACACATTTGAAATTAGGCTTGGTATAGGACTTTGTAAACACTACCATATTTCCTTCAATGAGAAATCAAAACTCTTTGTGTGTTGAAAGATCGGTGCCAAAACAATTCTTGACTTTCTTATCGATTCCTCTTCCTGAAAACTTATATAGTCTGCATAATTTGTGTCAAATCGTGAGTGGTAGGAAGAGGAGGTTCATTATTTCTCTTTTTATATACTCGATGCCTAATTTTTTGAAGGTATAAGATCAAAACTATGTTGCTATTTGGAGTTTTGTCCATAAAAAAACATAGAGCTCCTGCAACAGGAAACCTTGTTTCTCGTAGCACCCCAATAACACCATCTCTCATAATTTTTATAACCACAAAGCAATAAACCATCTAGTACAAATAAACTTGTAAGAAGAAAAATCTTTGAATGTGGTTTGAAGTTAGCTTCCAAAATTTGACCGTGGGAACCATGTAAGAGATAATTTTATTCCTTCTCTCCCTTGAAATGTGGGGTAGTTATAACAAAAGGAAACCCACTAAAACCAACAAGATTTACCAACACCCTTGATTTGTTACCATATTTTAAAATTGCTAATGGTTAGGGTTGCTTGAAAAACTCAAAGGTTTTGGTGATGAAGTGGCAATGGAAATTTCCATGAATTTGCATAACCCTGAAGGGCATGAGTTTGTAACTGTAGTCAGAGGACTAGTGATTTACTTTACTGAAGACTCTCTGAGTAGCATTACAACCCTACCTAAGGGAATTCGGAATAAGGAAGAGAGGTAGGGAGCCATCACTGCCAAGAAAAGGTTTTTCCTACAGGATGAAAATCCTGATGAGGACAAAAATGAAGTGAAGAGGAAAAGCTTACCTGATCCCTACGGTCACTACAACAAAACAAGAAATTTGCGCCAGATTTAGCACCAGATTTTAGTGCATTTTTTTCTCAATTGGGATGAGCATCCTGGCGCTAAATCTGGCTCTATTGTACAATTTTTAAAGCATCCTTTTTTGCACCAAATTTTGCATCTTTTTTATGCCAAATTTTCCATCATATTTTGCACCAAGATTTTCATTTGGTTTTACAACAGGTTTTGCTTCTAGTTTTGTGCCATTTTTTGCATCTATTTTTGCATCATTTTTTGATTCCTCTTTTGTGGCATTCTTTGCTTCTAGTTTTGTGTCATAATTTGCATCAATTTTTAAACCACCTTTGGCATCTGATTTAGTGCCTTTTTTTACATCCAGTTTGTGCCAATTTTTGCATTTGGTCTTATGCCATTTTTTGCTTCTAATTTTGTACTTATTTTTACATCTATTTTTGTGCCATTTTTTCTCCCTTTTTTTACACCATTTTTTCCATCCAATTTTGCACCATATGTTGAATCTGATTTAGTGTCAAATTTTACATCCATTTTTTCACCATTTTTTGCATCCACTTTTGCGTTTTATTTATCTCCCTTTTTTGCATCCTATTTTGCACCATATTTTGCATTTAATTTTCCATCGTTTGTTTCATCCAATTTAGCATCATTTTTAACACCATTTCTTGCATCCAGTTTTGCATCCTTTTGAGCACTAAATTTGCATCCTATGTTGAACCATATGTTCCATCCACCTTTGCATCCCATTTTGTGTCTATTGTTACATTCAATTTTGAGCCATTTTTTCGTCTAATTTTGCATTTGTTTTTGCACCAAGTTTTGAATGATTTGTTGCACCTCATTTTACATCCAATGTTGCATCTCAATTTGCATCCAAATTTGAGCCATATGCCCACTTTTGCACCATTTTTTATGTCCAAATTTCCATCCTTTTTGGTATCTAAGTTTTCATCCTTTTTGGCTTCCAAATTTGCATCATTTTTTCTGTCACATTTTGTGTCCACATTTGCATCTCATTTTGCACCTAGATTTTAGTTTGAATTTTCATCTAGTTATGCATCATTTTTGACATCTTTGGTTTCACCATTTTTTAGTCCCATTTTGCATCTTGTTTTGTGTCTTTTCTTACATCTTTTTTTCATCCTAATTTTACACCATTCTTTGAATCCTCATTTTGGTGTCCATTTTTGCATCCTTGTTTGTGCCCAATTTGGTATCCTTTCATATGCCCTATTTTGTTCCCTTCTTTGTGTCTAGTGTTGTACCATTTTTTGATTTTACTTTAAAACCCTTTTTGTGTCATTGCTTGCATCTTATTTTGATGGCTAGTTTAACTTCCAATTCTACTCCTAATTTTGCATCCATGCTTAAATCCAATTTTGGCTTCTTGTTTAGAGTTTTACTTTTATTTCCATTTATGACCCCTTATATGGGTTCATTTTACTAAGTTCATTTACATAGTGAAATATATTAAAATTTCTAAATATCATTTTGCTGTAGGATTTAATGCACGGTTAGATGAAAATAAAACCCTCCCAGTTTATCCCGGAAACCTAGGACAAACCAATTAAGAGAAAGGTTGTTCTAAGGCTTAGGATTCTTAGTAGATCAAGATTTAGAGTATAGATTAAGAAAAAGAGAATGAATTCTTGTGA
>APFE030810024.1:0-18431 GCA_000404065.3 Pinus taeda
CATTTCATAAGCCTTAGAAGAATCAAACACGGGCTTTCAGGATATGTGCACCAGCCAATCCCCCACATTGAACAATATTCTAATCAACAAGAATGGGTAGAGGGCACATTAGATGATGAAGAGCTTACTGAAGAAGAAAAATTAGAGAAAGATATGAAAGAAATTGAGAAAAGAATTGACCTGGATTATGTTGCACATGTCACCTTCACACAGCCTCAACCGATTGGAGCAAGCACATCGACTGCTACATCTTCACGGCAGCCAACTAAAGAAACTATTTTACCTGTAGGGAAAGGCAAGGACATTGAGCACTCGGAACAACAAAGCAAAATGGAAGAGCAGGCATCCTCAAATCAGGAAAAGGGTCAAGAAAAAAGTCCTTCAACACAAACAAAGGCACCTGAAATTCCCGTGTTGCAAACTCCTCACAATGAGGAAAGAGGTAAAAAGAGGGATAGAAAAGATGGCACATCCACAGGGGCATCCACAGATCAGCAAGGGGAAAAGAGATAGAGGCTAAACCCCTATTCCAAAGAGGAAATTATAGAAGAAACCATAGGAAATATCAGGGGTGAGGGAACTTCTGAACAACAAATCCCTCCTGTTTTGGAAACATCGGCCAGCTACTTTCAGCAGGAGTAAGAGAGACAACCAGGTGGGGAGGTTTCATCCTCCCAACAGTAGACCAGGCAAGGCTCGGATATCAAACGAGCATTCATAGAGATCAAAGCTATAAATGAGCCAATAAGGTTTCAGCTTTACAATCAATTGATGAGAATGGCACCAACAAATCAACAAAGACTGATGGCAGCATATGACATGCAAGCAGGGAAGATGACTCTCAGTCACTTCAGACCTACTACACAGCAGCCACAGTCAACTGTAGACTACATCAGAACCAATCTGAAGGTCTTGGAAAAAGACATACATCCAATAGACCATATTGAGTTACATAAGCAGGCTGGAGAAATGGTTTATTCCACATTAGCAGATAAGGCTCTAATGGCCCATAGATTGCAGAACTCTTTATATAATACTTCTGCCCAGTTAGAGCTGGAAAAAGCCTCATCATTGGCCAAGGATAATAGGATAAAATACTTGGAAGAGATCATTATAGAGTTGGGACATGATCCCAAAGATCCCAAAGGCACACAGGCCTTAATCAGAAAAAAGGAGGAAGACATAGCAGCCCTGAGAAAACAAATGAAGCTGCCAGTTACCATACAACCTCAAACTGCAAAAGTGGCACAACAACAGGAAGTAGAGGATGTGGTTAGCCTGCTTATGAGGATGAACCAAAGGCTATTGGACACAGCAAAAGCATTGGAATAGGCTCAACAAGGGAAACAACCAGAGTTGGCCCCTCAACCATCCCAAACAACTCCAATAATTATAGCTCCTCCTACAATAGTCACTACAGCAGCACCTCCCCCAGATTCAACTTCAACAACAAGTGCCTCAACTTTAGCAGCAACTACAACAACAACATTACAAGAGGCCAGCTTGAGCATGGAAGCTATGATGAAAGAAATTAAGGCTCTGGAATTACAAATGGCAGAAATGAAGGAGACCAAGGAAAAACTAGCCAAGATTGAGGCTAGTTATGATAAATCAAAGATGACAATTGCCGAGAAGACCAGGAAAGTAAAGGCCCTAGAAAAAAAGATAAAGGCCTTGGAGAAAGACCTCACTCTCCATAGAACCCTGACCGAGATAAAAACAATTTTGTGGAATAAAATTGGCCAAGATATTGTTGATCAATGGACAACAATACAAACCATTTTTGATGAGATAGAATTGATGGCAGTAGCTCAATGTGAAACTGATAAGGCCAGAACATTATTGGCAGATAAGCCTGAGGAAGCCAATCAATTGATTCACTTTTTGAATACTCGTACTGGTCAGCAGCTGGCAGCACTGAATATCCAGAACATGACAGAGACTATTGTAAGAGTCAAGAAGGTGCTGACCATGAGAAATTTTGTCCAAACTATAGAAAGAAAATGCCAAGAAATGCAGACAGAGGTAAATTCCTTTAGACAAAAGCTTTCAAATTTGCAAAGCAAAGGTTTACCCAGCCTGGTCACTAGCACTGGAAGGCTGCTAAAATAGGAACAGTATGCAAACAGACTGAGTACCTATGTGCAAAATCAAATTACAGCATTGTCAAGCAGCACAGAAGAAGCAGTCCCTCCCACAGGGCAGAGTTTATATGATAAACTGGAATATTTGTTTTACATAGAGCATGAGATAACACACCTTTTTCCAGTTTGGCCGAATTATTACACATACACTGAAGCTGATGAAATATTATTCAAATTAAGAAAGCATCAAGTACCAACAGAGGAATGATGGCAAAGCCTGCTTGAGATTCTAAAGTAGTTTTGATTCTCTTCTTATTTATTGTCTGCATAACAAGCAAATTGTATAATATTGCTCTGCTATAGAAAATTCAAATCAACAATGGATGAAATTAGCGTTAAAAGGCATTCAAACAAACTACACATGTGGCAAATGAAAACATGCCCAGGATAGCACAGCAACAAAGCGGGCATCCACCGACTACCAGGGTCAAAGGGTCAACAGCAAACAGGACACCTGCAATAGCCAGTACAGCGCATTTATTTCCTCAGTTATTGCTGCGCGTTTTTTTCCACATTAGTTATTGTTTCTGCCAGAGTAGATGGATAAACTTATGTCTAGATATTTCCCTATGGGATATTTTGTAAACTGCTATAAGTACTTGTAAAAGAGATGTATTATTGTTGGATGGTGAATATCATTCTGGACTTGCACTGTATATTTTTGAGAACTCTTCAGAAATAAAATTGCTGGAATGCTTTGCTGGTGAACTGACTGAGTGTGGAATCGATGGCAAAAGAATAGATTACAAAATTCTCGTTTTAATGCATGGATCAATAAGTCTTCTTAACTCTTATGTTACTGCATTTGTCTTTATTTATCATCTAAATATCATGTTCTAAGTTACAGGAAAGAAGGATAACCCATAACTTACTTCACTGTACTCTGTGTTCAATTCGTGTAATTTTTAATGTTTTCTATAGGACTAGCATAGGCAAGAATTCTTAATTTCTCTTGTCCCTCTGGTTCTTTCACTCTAAATATCATGAAGGAATTCTTAAATTCTCCTTGATAATGTTTATGAAATTTCTCTTTGTTAATAGAATGAAAGATTCTTAATTGCCTTTCATTCTTTGGCTCCATTTCATCTTATTTCAATTTCAAAGACTGTTCTGTGTTTAATTATCTTGCTATGCAGTTTTCTTATTTCCAAAGAAACCATACTTAGAAGTTTATTTACATAGACTCAATCAACCCAATGGCATGAAATTCTCACAACTTGCTACCTTGCTCTACTGAATGTCACCTTCCAAACATCAAACAAAACTTGTGTCTTATAAACTAGCCTAAAATACAAACAAACAAAGCTAAATTACAAAGAGAGAGCCCTCTCTAGTTGCAGGTAGGCTAGGACCTGTAGCTAAAGGATTGGTTAGTGGTTACCTCGACCGTATTCCCTCCAGGAGGCAGGGAACAACCTGAGTGATAACACCTTCCACAAACGGGTTGTTGATTTGTCTGCAAGACTAGCTTCTGTTTGGAGAACATAATCATCATCATACTAATCAAACTGAGGAAAATCATTAGTATAAAACACATCGTCAAGTATACATGTCATATCAACAGATCTCTCTTCTCCAAGATGATCTATAAAACAATCATTATCAGATCTATGAGAACTGGGACTTAGTTTTGGATCAGCCTCTTATTCTTCTTCAATCAACAAGCCATGGTCTTGAACATCATACTCATTCCTTGTAGTGATCTTTTGCATCATATCTTCCACTGCACTTACCAAAATGTCAAGCTTTACCTCTAAAGATGTCGATTTCTTGAGATATATGTTCTTCCTCTCTTCTTCCTTCAACTTTGCCCTTCTGATCAACAAATGAGCCTCTACATCTACTACATTGTTCTGCATCTGTTCAAGTGTTGCAAGGTTTCTTTCTCTCATTTGAAACTCATTTCCAGATCAAAGGCTTCCGGGTAGTGAAAGAGAGCGGATCCAAGAGGAGGTCTTATATTAACCGACATCAAAAAGTAGACTTGATTAAATTTGGAAGAAAACTATTGTACTGTCTCCCCTGGCAGTCTTTTCAACTGGTTATACTCTTCTATAATCAAGAAACAGTTTTTTTTAACCACCCACTTGTCGAGGAAAACTTTGACGAACTGCTGGAAATCTGAGATGCTAGCATCAGGCAGGGTTTTGAACCAACTCTTGACTTTGCCTTGAAAAGAAAGAGCAAAAAGCCTAATACTGACATCTTCTTCATCAACTTCAAAAAGGTCAAGAAAGGACTCAAATTCATTACATGTCTCTTAGCAGTGATGTTTTCACGTTCACCATCAAATCTTTGTAGATATAGGTCATGATTTTTAGGGAAAGCATGGGATATAGGAGGTAAGATCAGAGGCTTATATCGATCTGGAATTTTACAAGGTATAGGGGTATGTACAAAAGGTGTAGAATCAATCTTGGTCTCTTTAGGCTCATTAGTTTGAACATGGTCATCACAAGCTTTAGAAAAAGAGTCTTGATCAAGCTCAAAGGCATGCAAATCTTTGGTATTGACAATCTTCAAAGGGAAGGAATCAAAATGCAAGCCGAGGATCTTTTCTCAAACACAGTATAGTTCGTAAAGCCTTCTTGACATTCTTAGGAAATGAGAAGAAATAATTTATAACAAAGAAAATAATGTCTTGAATGAAATTCCAACTTGAATACCCGACCTTTCCAAATTGTCCTTTCATGATTCTATTGGTTAGGTTCATCCTCCAGTGGAGTCCTTGGATCTGATGTCGAAACTGATTTAGAGTCGCCAGGTGAATGATTTCAGCCTTGCTGTGTCTGATCGTTGTTCACCATCAACAATCATATCTGAAATTGATTGCATTTTGCTGAGGAACATAAAACTACGTCCCCAGTATGGTCGACACTATGTTATGGCCTAAATCTACCTCAGGCTGAGAAAGGCAGGTCTAGGGTAACATCAAACCACGCTTAACCTGGTAGCTAGCCCTACCAGGTCAGGAGAAGGCTCTCTCCTTGTCAATCTCAATGAAAATTTATCAAGGAAGGCTTGAGATGACTAATATAAAAACTAATTTTAGGCTAGTTATGCTTGCTCAGACGAATTTGATTGAATTTAATGGTTGGGTTGCTGGATCAGATAGGGAAGGCAGCATTGGGTCTGGGAAATGCGAGGTTGGCAAGTGTTTTAGCACTTTAAAATGAGTGTATTTGTGAGTCTAAATGCTGGTGAGGATCTGGAGAGGGCATGCAAGTGTCATGTGTCCTCTTCAAATAGTAGAAAACATGTAGAACTAAATAAACCCCAAGGTAGAGCACTGAAACACCAATGAATTCCACCTTTAAAATTGATTCATTTAGTAATGCTGAAAGAGAGAGATGATGGCACACATAAACATATAATCAACTGAATTACAAAGAAGAACAGAATGCTAAATCACATTACCACAAGAATCCCACAAAATGCTGCAAAACCCTAGTTTATTTCCTTGCCAAACTACAAAAGTGATGTACAAAGTAGCTCAATGCATCCACAAGAATCCAACCTTGACAAATGACTAAGAAAGTACAAGATATAGGCATAAAAAAACGTATTCTTGCCATTAAGGATCGAATCCATGAGTCAAGGAGCTGCTTCAACAAGATCTAAACTAGCAACTGAAAAATAGGCAGTGGAACAACTTGCCTCTAAAACTATGGAAACTGATTCATTTAGTTCAAAACCACCTATAACTGATGTATCTACCTCCTTAAGTCAATTTTCAAAATTTTTACATAAAAGTACATCAATTTACATCAATTTACATCATGAATTTTACCATGAGAGAGAAAAATTCAAACTCATAGAAAACTAGGCGAAAATTTTGAGTTTTGAGCAAAATTGGCAAAATTTTCTCCTATGCGTAGCACCGTTGATTCTATGCCTAGCGCCTTTTCCAGTCCAGTTTTGGAAGGCTTCCCAAAGTCCAAATCAGGTTTAGGATATCTCATTAGAAATCTTGGTGAGTCTAATTTTTGGGACAACTTGAATTTTTTGATTTGGAGTTCATTTTCCCTGTTAAAAGTGAAATCTCCCAAGACTGGTCAAAATGTGCAAACTGAGGCTGCCTAAAGGCAGAGTACTGTTGTAGTCAACTTTTGAAGGTCTTCCTCAACTCCAAATTGATCTCATGATATTTCATTGGAAATATACTTATGTATAGTTATCATTTAATGTATCTAATAAGTCATTTTTCCAACGAAGCTAGGAGAAATATTGAGTTTCCCAAGATCACTTCAGAGGTGTATCAATTCTCCTATGGCATCTGTATTTTTGACATTTCTCTAAAACCATGATACCTGTGTGAAAAATGAAGGAGGTTTTTCTTCCTTGGCATATTATGGACAAAAAACTCTCTCATGTTTTACAAATTCATTTTTCTTGCTCAGAAACATCATTTTAGTAGAACCTATCCCGATGTGTGGAACAGGGGATTTGTCGAAATGAAGGGAAATGAAGGGGACAAGGGGCTTATGAATTCTTGAGGAAATTTCAGGAAGTAGGGAGGGATGTTGGGAAACAGGGGAAAGTGTAATTTCAAATATTGAGTGAGGGGAAGGGGTCCAAAAGGGAAAAACACAGGCCTAGCCTAGAAAATTGTCAAATTGTAGCAAGAAACTAGGGCTTGTGGAAAAATGAGGAATTTGAGGGATATCAGTGATGATAAGTGTTTAATAAGGTAAATTAAGGATAGGGAAATGTATATGAACATCAGGACACAATTTTTATTTGATGATTTGACCATCCAAGAGAAATTACCTTCAAAACCCTAGGAGAGGGAAATGAGCCTTACCCAAGTACAACTGAAGCATGAACAAGGTGTAAAATGACCCATTGGAACCTGAAATGACATGACAACTCTTTGAATGATGGTACACTTAGCTGAATGGTGACATGGACTGACACTTGGAAGACTTTGGAAGGAATGAAAACAAACCCTAGACCTAATACCTAGAGACCAAATTTTACTTGAAGACTCACTAAAATGACAAAATTTGACTTTGACACCCTAAGACCACTTTGTAAGAGCATGTTTGATCACTGGAGGAAGGATTCAAATACTGACACTAAAAATAAAAATGATTTTTTATTTTTGTTTTGATTTTAATTTGACGAATGATTAATATGCCAATCAAATGTTTGATTAGCTATGGAATCAACAAATGAATTTTTTGATCATGGAATATGAATAAATGTGATAAAATTAAACGATTTTTTTAATAAAAACACTCTCAGAAATTGGATATATAAATAAGGGTATCTCACATGATAGATGTTATTTAACTGAGACACCACCAGCTGTGAATCCAAGTATACTACTAAGGAATCAATACCAAGAGATATTGCTTCAGATAGTAAGTTAACAACAACAGTATATTCGACAACATTGTTTGGAGAAGGGTCGATACATATGCCTCTTTAAACCAACAACCAACTGGATGGATAGTAAATGACCCAAGCCACGGAAGCCAAATTCCAGGTATGTCGACTAGCACCATTGGCGAACCCTAGATATACTAGATCATCCATCAATACCTGCCAAAGCAGATAAAAGATATCGATATAATTGTGAAACCTATAGACATATATGCACAAATATATACAATATCTATAACCAATCAAATGTTAGGAAGAAGCCTAGGCATAATACTTCTTAAGATAGAGCCCATTTTTGGGCTCTGCCAGCTTGTTTCCATCAAAATAAACCAATTTGTAAGATCCTTTTTTAAGAACTTTTTAATGATAAAAGGACCATACCACATGAATTTAAACTTACCTGCCCCCAAGGCATATTTTTCCTGGTCATAGACCAGGAAAAGGTCACCTTCAGATAAAACCCTAGGATGCACAACCTTATCATATTGAATCTTCACTATCTTTTCATGAGCTTTGTTAATCGCAACTGCATCTCGAGACTGCTCGTCAAGACGTTCCAAATAAACGAGGCATTCTTCAAGAATGGAAGTGTCTGGAAGAAGTTCTAGATCTAATTTAAGTGAAGGAATTTCACATTCCACAGGGAAGATCGATTCCAAATCATAAACTACTTGAAAAGGAGTGAAACTCGTAGTGGTCTTAACCTATATTTGGTATGCCCAAAGCATAGGATATAACGTGATATCCAATTGGATAAAGATTTAGTAATTGTCCTTTGTAGGATAACTTTTAGGGATTTATTCATGGCTTCCACCTAACCATTGGACTGAGGATAGTAAGGAGATGAATACTCCTACCGAAAACCCAACTTGAGAGCCAATTTAGCCATCATCTTATTCTAGAAATGACTACCATGGTCAGTGAAAATATCCTTTGGAATACCAAAATGAGAAATGACTTGGTTGAATAGAAAAAGGATTGTTGTTTTACCATAATTCACAAAAATGGGCATAACTTCATCCCACTCAGTAAAGTAGTCCACCGCTACAATAATATACTTATGACCCTTTTCTGAAGGCAGGTTACAAGTTGTAAAATCAATGCCCCACTTTGTGATTTGACCGATGGTAATAACATGAAAGAGTGGAGTTGGATGAGTGCACATTTTCTAAGTACGAACCTAACAAGGATGGAATTTTTTTACCACTTCAACACAATCTTTAAAAATTGAAGGCCAAAAATAACCTGCCGCAATTTTTTTTGGGTTTAGCAAGCCCAGATAGATGACCACCACAAGCTCGACTTTGGAAATCATTCATCATTGAATCAACTTATTCTAAGGTTAATCAATGTCTAATGATTGAATCAACCCCCGGATGATATAAAGTGTCACTGATAACATAACTTTTAGCTAAGTGATGCAATTTCCTTCACTCGTGCTTTGAAAAAGTGAGAGGAAAGTTCAAATTCTGGAGATGTATTATAATATCTCCATACTAAGGATCTTGTGAAGAAATAAGGAAAAAATGTTCATCAAGGAATGATTCCTCATAAACCATTTCTTATTCACAAGGAAACTCTAATATTAATTCCACAAACACTAAAGATTTCTTAGATTTGGCTGACAAGAACTTGAGATTGAATTCTTGTAAAATAATAATCCATATGTTATATTTTCTTCCAATTACTCGACTACTGAGAATGAACTAAAATGGGTTGAAAACCAGTAAGACAAAAGTTTTTCTAAGAATAATATAGTGTCGAAGTTGTTGGATAACAAGAATAGCTTCCAAAGCTAATTTCTCTATAGGAGAGTATCATAATTCTAGACCTACCAAGCCTCGACTCAGATAATAAATCATGTGCTCATGGAGAGCATCGTCTTCCTAAAACAGAACCGTTCCAATGGTTGATTCTGCCGCTGTAAGATATTAGAGGAAATCCCTGCTATAATCATATGGACTCGGTAAAGGAGCAGAGGTCAATGCTTTTTTCAAAGCATCGAATGAGCACTAAGTGAAATCGTCCCGTAGAAATGTAACTCCTTTTTTTAGCAATCCCATAATTCCCTTTGTGATTTCATTATAATTGAAGATAAATCTCCTCAAGAAACTAGCTTTTCCTTGGAGACTTTGAAGTTGATGGATGGTAGACAAGGGAGGAAATTGAAGTATTGCCTCTTTCTTGAAAGGATCTATGTAGATCCCTTCAGTATATACTATGAATCCTATTAACCAACCTGGAGTGATAGACAAATTCATTTATTCAGATTCAATCAGATTTTATAATAACGACATCACTCAAAAATTAATCGAAGATGATGAGGATGATCAATTCTATCTCGATAATGAGCAATTAAGTCATCCGAATAAGCTTTGATGATATGTTTGATATCATGGAAAGTGTAGGACATGGCCCGCTGAAAATTCGCTCCAACAGTTTTAAGGCCAAAATGTATCTTTTTGTGTGTAGAGGTACCATAGGGGCAGATGAAATCTTTCTTATGTTGATCTTCAGGATGGCTAGTAATTTGATTATAACCCGAGAAACCATCAATGAAGGATAAAATCTCATTTCCACACATAAATCGATAATCTGTTCAATAAAAAGTGTGGGGAGATTATCTTTTGGAAAAGCCTTA
Source organism: Pinus taeda (assembly GCA_000404065.3). Lineage (NCBI taxonomy): Eukaryota > Viridiplantae > Streptophyta > Pinopsida > Pinales > Pinaceae > Pinus > Pinus taeda. Next base: position 10,174 of record APFE030810024.1, read on the forward strand.
TTTAAGTCCCTAAATTCTATGCATACGCGGATCATTCCTTGCTTTTTATCAACTGGGACTAGATTTGAGACCCACTCATTACACAGAATGGGATATATGAAACCTGCCTTAAGTAGCTTCTCAACCTCGACTTTGATAGCTACCTCTTTCCTAGGGTTTACTGGAGGACTATTGATGGATCAATTCCAGGCATTTTCTCATAAGACCAAGAAAACACATCACGAAACTCATTAAAAATATTGGTATAAATTTGAATTTCTTTAGGGGATCTTTCGGCTCCAATGAAAAAATTCTCAATTATATTGGTATTCCTAGAGATTTTCACTGGAACTATTTTCTAAATGACAGACATATTACCTTCGTAAAAAATCTATGCTAGAGCCAAAGGGTTTAAAACTATTTGAACATCACCAGTTGACAAAGGGCTAGACAAACTTGATTCTACTTCACGTAAGTCTAGGAGAAAATATGACCGATGGTGTAGATCATCCCATGGTATTTATATACATGTAATTTCTTCTAGGATTCCTTCCTCAGATGGTAAAACAGTGTCAAGGTAGTCCATAGAAGAAGTAGAGTCAAGAGACCAAGCCAGAGCCACATCTCCATCCAAATTCTTTGGTGAAAGTGGAGTAGGATCAGAATTTACAGTGTTAACTATAAATTGATAAGCAATTTCAGCTGCAGACATGGGATATGTCATTCCACACACTTGCCCATCTTTAAATGTGGTTGTAGAGGAGGGCGAGGGCCAAGGATGTGAAAAATAATGAGTTCTGAATACCCTTCTTTGAGAAGGGGTCTTGGATGATGAAATGACATTTATTCGAGTGATAGGAGAAGAAAGACCAAAAGTACCCATCAATGAGGAATTATTTCTATTGATGTGGGGTAGCATCCAATGTGCTCTAGCCACGAAAATCGCTGGATAGGCTAAAGAACATGAGATATCCAATACCTAGAAATGGTTTGGGTAGAATCTAACTAGTTTGGGAGATATTAAAATAATTAATATTTTTAATGGAGTCCCTAAGTCTAAACTTAGGGAAAATAAAATATTAATGAGAATTAATATAAAACTGAGTTAGAATGGTCCAAAAGTCATGGATCAAGCTATATCTAATCTTAGCCATTGATTAGGGACTTAATCTCGGCCATTGAATTGTCAATGAGAAAAATATAAGAGGAGGCTTGAGGATCACTTGGAGAACACACCAAGTTGATCAAGAATTTGATTTCAGGGGACAAGGCTTGTTGAGGAAATCAAAGGAGTGATCAAAGTTGCAGCTTAAGGGTAGTGAATACAGAAGAAAAGAGACAAAGAGGGTACCGAGACCATCAACGCAAAAGCTGGGAGAGGGTTGACGCAGATCCAACTAGAGGCCACGTAGAAGAAGACAAAGGCCACGTAGAGGCAACCAAGAGCTGTGCAATGCTAGAGAGAGCAAGTGTGGGTGACACAAAGGCTCCAGAAGCTGACGTAGAGCCTCCAGAGGTTGACGCAAGGCTATTTGAGGTGACATTGGGCTAACACTGGGTTAGAGAGGCTTACGTAGACCCTAGTGGCTGACGCTGAGAGATTTCATAGGGTATATTGGAGATGAGAACTGTGGGATTGTACATCCAGGGTTTTTAGCTGGAATATTTGTCTTCGACTGAGAGGTACTACTGCCAAGAGAATTCTCTATTGGATGAGCCATTTATGGTTTTCCTGCATTGGGTTTTTCTAGGGACATTAGTCCAAAAATAAAAGTGTTGTTTTTCCTTCTGTTGGTGATATGTATGTGTTGAGCATATACTTGTATTTATTTTCAGTATTTACATGATAAATAACTTGTTAATTAACAGATTAAGTAGGAAGAAATAAATCAAAAAGTACATGAATGATTTCTAACAGTTAGACTAAGAAATTCCAACATGGTATCAGAGCATGGTTGCAGATCACAGGAGAACTAAAGGCACCAGTCGAGCAGAGTAGTAGCAGCAGAAACAACTATCCTGAGTGACAAAAGTTTTTCCTAGTGGAAAAGAAGTAAGGAAGGGGTGACGCAGTGCCTATGTCATCAAGTTTGAGCTGGGAGAATGATCAGCGCAGCGGCAGAAAGAAGCAAACCTGACATGTGTAGTGCCTAGTCATATTTCTCAATCAGGAACGATTGACGCACGTGGTTGTTGGCTAGTTGAATTGTTTGTGAATTAAACATTCAAGTACCACATTAATTATCGACCAGGGAAAGTCCTTTTATTTCAAAGGCACTGCGTATTGTATGTACTGAAAGTCCAAAAGCATCAAAAGCTGTAGTATACGTACTTCTTACGTTAGACCATTACAGTACTATAAAATGAAAACAATTAATTAGAATTACAAATCTGAGAAGCGAAATAATGAACGTTCTGCTGGCAGAGGATCAGGACCCTATCCTCCAGATGGGGATGTCCAGCACCTACCCCTGTTATCAGAATTGCTGATGCACACAACACTCTCATTCACTGGTGAGAAACAAACTCAAAAAGCAATGAAACAGAGTACTAGTAAAGCAAAGAATACCAGAGGTAATGCTGTCAAATCCACACAGAGTACCGAGAAGAACTTACCAACATCTACACAATCAACAGGAAAGTAAATGGGTGAATCTTGTGAGGAAGGTGGGCCCAGTCCTTCTCACAAGATTCCCCGAGAAGACGAAGACGGAATTAAGTGCTCAAAACCAGTTTTATATTCATCTGCCAAAAAGATTAAGTACAAGGGAACTCAGACCTGCTGATGTTCTTCAAAACCTTAATTACAGACCGACTATTGACATCCTGTTTCATGTAGATGTCTCCTCTTTATAGAGGAGACATCTACTACAATAGAATATTACAGCTTTTCAGTTAATACTTTGTGTCAAAAATAAGCAAATTAGAATGCTGTTACAACCATATGATAATGCATCTTTTTCTGGAGCTTTGGCTGTTACACGACGGATAACTGATTGTCTTCTCGGGATTGTCATATCCTTCGCCATTTCCCCATGCTGTTCATGCTGACTGTATGCTTCTTCTCTAATCTTCCGCTTGATTATGCCACGTTACCATTCTTTAGATAGCTGCCATCTGTTGTCCGTGGCTATTACAAAATAGCTTGCTTTAGGTAATTACTGTTGCTGGTATTGTGGCTACTGCGCAGTTGATGTTTCTGGTGTTGCAGCAACTGCGTAGTTGCTGTTCTTCGTGTTGCAACAACTATTCATTATACTCCTGCAAGCTTATGACAGTTGTTTGACAATTCTAGTCAGCGTTTACATGGATAAGTAAAAAGATATTTACGAATATGAAATAAACAATTAAATATAGACTTGCGGAAGGTTACTTCATACCTTGGGGTTAATATGTCATTATGAAATAAAAGCTTTTGCTTATGACTATAAAAAGGGTAAATATACGGCAAAAGATAAGGTCAAAAATTGGTCAATTGTGAGTCCCAACACCCTCCTAAGGGAAAAGTTTGCATGTCCCCATGCAATGTCTAATCTGAGTCTGAGTCGGAAAACTAGGACGAACAATGAAGATTACTAAGGCAATAGCTGAAGGGAGTATCATCGAACCTCTCTCTGAAACCACAAACAGTCCTCATCTGTTTCCATATTGCTGCCTCTTCTCTGTTAGAAAGTTCAAACTTCCCCTTATACTGATCACCTGGCAACCATAAAAGTGGGAACTTAAACCTGTAGCCTATCCATTTTTTTGCACAAAATTTCATGCTTTCAACATACCGAGGTACCCTTGATAATGCTACTTGCAGATTTGATGGGTTATACGGGTGATGTGGGGCAGTTATCCCAAAATAGTTTATTTGCTTCCACAGCCAATGATGCTTTGGTTTTTATGTACTGCTGACAGTCTGTTAGGACCTCTGTTCGCAGTTTCATAACATGATCCTTCATCTCATCATTGCTTATCATTTTTAAATGCTGCGAAATGAAAGCGGCAGGGTTCTGAGGTTCAACTCGAATCCACAAGAGGTAATTTTGTTCATTCTGGAGGCCTGAGATATAGGCATTTTTCCAGGTGAGCTGGTTTGCAAGAAAGGAAATGAAAGCTCTTAATTGTGTATCACCTACCACAGGTGTCATATTAATGTTTCTTTCTTCGGACACCGCCTCGTTGTGGAGGTATAATTCACATAGCAGGTTCTGGTCATTTTTGGGTGCTCCTGCAAAAGTTGCCATGAACTGATCTGCTGTGACCACTTGATAGGGTCTCCCTTCCTTGATAGCCTTCAACTGAATAAATGCAAGCCTTTCCCTCAAGAATATGGCATAGTTGAAGGAGGGCTTCCTTGCTGCGAGCATCCTTTGGCACAGCTCAAACATCAGAGACATCCTATGTTTTAGTTCCTTAATTTCTTTATACTGTGCCCTGCACTGTTCCAGTGCTTTCCAATTCTTATAGGCATGGTCAAACCAGGTTCCTTTCTGTTGTTCAAATGCTTTCCCTTGAGATTGATGATATTCTCTCCACCATATGCGTTTGAGTTCCAGAAAAATTTCTGTTTCTACCCCTGCATCTTTAACAGTAGGGGGCTCTGTTTGCATGTAGGCATCAACTGAAATTGTCTGTTCTGTAGGCTGGAATAATCCAGCATCTTTTTCTTCACTTTCCACCAAAGCTTCTTTCTTGTTTTCTTCCGGGACTGTTTGCTCTTCTTTTATAGTTGTCTGAGTAAGCCGGGGTGATTCTGCATCTTCTTCCTTTTTGTCCTGCATAGCATCGGGAAGCTCCTTTGTTTGTTCTTGTGCAGCCTCTAAGGAACTTACTGGTTCTTGTGTATCAATAAGTTCCTGTTCTTGGTCTTTCATGTTTTCTAGATGACCTGTTGGTTCTTGTGTGTCAACAGGTCTTACCGACTGCATTTCTTCTAAGGATCCTGTTGGTTCTTGTGTAACAACAGGATTCTCTTTTTGCATTTCCTGTGAAACTCCTGTTGGTTCTTGTGTAACAACAGGGTTCTCATTCTGTAATTCCTCTGAAACAGGTTCGTCCATCTGCACATTCTCAGGGCTTTTAGATCCTGTTGGTTCTTGTGTAGCAATAGGTTTTTCAGCATCATCAAATTCCTTTGTTTCATTTTCAGCCTCGAGGGGTTCCTCTATTGGTTCCTTCACTAACCTATACCCTGCCTGAGCATATATCTCGCCACAACTTGTACAGAGATATTCAGTATCTTTGCTTTTATCTGCTGCCGAGGCTTCTCTTGCCAAAATGTGCAAACTGAATTCTGCTTCATAAGCTTCCTTGATTCTTATTATCTCTTTCTGGTAATCCTGAATCTGAGCTTTCAGAAACTCAATTTCTTCCTGTAGGGCGGTTATCGTAGTCTGATCGTGTGAGATAGTGGATCCGAGTGGAGGCCGAGATTCTGCTACATCAATTTGGTCAATATTTCCCACAGGTGGTTCTTGTGTGTCACCTGGGGTAGTGGCTGGTTCTTGTGTTACAGCCACTTGCTCACTATCATTGTGGGTGTCGGTAGCTGGTTCTTGTGTTACAGCTACCTTAAGATATGAGGCCACGAAGCTATGAACGCTCTATATCTCAGCCTCTGTGGGTGAGGGAGAAGGGTTTTGGGAAGTGGCAAGAGTACGGGGTTTTAAAAGAATGGATGGTGGGCTGGAAGGTTCAGGGGATTCGACTACTGCCGTTTTTCGTTTTGGTAAGAAGGCAGAAAATTGAGGTGTTTTTCTCTTTCTGCTAGTTCTTGTAACTGAAGTGGTAGTCGGGGTGGTGGATACATTGGCTGGAACACTCGTTCTTTTTCTTTTTACTGGGGTTTTCTTTGGCTGCTGTCTTTTTCGTTTAAGCTGCATAATTGGGATATTATCTTCAGAATCATCAGTGGAGATACTGAGTATGGGGGCGGGAGAATTGGTTCTTTTGGGCGACACAGTTAATTCCACTGCTTCTTGCTCCTTTTCTGTAACATGCAGAGGTATTTGCTGGGGTTGTTCGGGGCTATGCTCTGTTTGCTGGGGGTCTTTCGAAGGGGTTTTCTTAGGGGTGTCGTCCATTTGTTGAGGAGGCTCCTGGTCTTGCTGAGATATATTCTCAGCTTGACGAGAAGTTTCCTCTTGATGGGGACTGCCCTGCACAGGCTGTGGACTTCCTTCCCTTGGATGGGGATTAATGGGGGGTGGCGGGATGTTTAAAGGAAGAGCCCTATTAATCAATAGTTGAACTAGGTGATGGTGCTTCAGGGAGAGGGATGGATTCTTCAATTTCATAGCATATCGTGCCATATTTTTAAGACATCCCAACAAATAATATGGCATATTCACTAATTGACCATTTCTTAACTGATTTAACAGAACGAAGTTGTGTTGGTAGATTACCTGGTAACGACCTTCGCATGTTAGATACTGTTTGACGAATTCGGCGACTCTTGGCCATGGTTGAGGTAGCGACCGCAATGCTACACCTCTACCCTTGGTTTCTACCTCCTCGCCCGGACGGAGAAAGTCTCGTTGCGCGTTCAGAATCACTTGTTTCCTGCTGAACCATCTTGTACCAGTGGTTGGAAGTCCGGTGACTTCGGCTATGAATTCTTCCTTGACCGGGACTTGAATTCCTTGGACGACAGAGAATCCTTCTGTCAAATTGCGTGTGAATTCCAGGACTTGCTGTTCGTCAAAGTCCAGAAGTCTCCTGAAATATTCTGTCCATCCAGCTTGCATGAAGATTTGGTAAATTTCTGGAAAGAGCTCCAGAACTTCTGTCGTGGCTGGTTCATGCATGATGAGGCCTCCTCCCATGGCTATTGTTTCAGTAAGTCTTCAGAATTCGGGGCCGAGCTACCGATTTTAACTCAAAGTATACATCACAATTGGTAACGTGCTGTAGTTTTTACATAGAACCGGGAGAATTAGGGGTGGCGGTGGTTGGCGTGGCTAATTATTATGACATTGCTTCGGTAAACTCCCCCTTCCCTTTTTCCTACGTGTGAATGATATGATTGGGGAATGTAATCATTTGATGTACCTATCACCTTTTTCCGCTTATCTAGTATTTAATGCTTATTCATAAACGTGCGTACCTTTGTCCTTTACCTTTTTGGATCGCTGCGTCACAACGTCTTTTCTCGTTTGCTGTCAAATTATAATCATTATCGCGGATCTTAAAAGCACGGGAATATGATAATGACAGGGAAGTGACGATGAGGTTCTGTAATCATCACGAAAGGTGATTTCTTTCATGTGGAAAGGATATTTTGGATCAGTAAGCACTGTCGTGGCACCAGGATTGGTGTTGCAGCCACAGAGAATTATGTCGGAGAACGGGAAGTGGTGTTGCAGCAACAGAGGTGGTGTTGTAGCAACAGGGAATGGTGTTGCAGCAACAGGGGTGGTGTTGCAGCAACAGGGGTGGTGTTGCAGCAACAGGGAATGGTGTTGCAGCAACAGGGGTGGTGTTGCAGCAACAGGGGATGGTGTTGCAGCAACATAGATGGTGTCCGCCTTATGGTTCCTTTTGAAGCCTTGCTCTCAGCTACTTCCCACGTTCTATTTGCAAAATATGAAAATATAATATTGCAATCCTTGGCAGGAATTATTAGTTCCTAAAAAAAATGTCTAATTTTAATAGCTACATAAATAATAGAAATTCAAGTGTTCTGAGGGACGACAAGTTCCTCTGGAAAAGAATACTGTTTTATTGCCATGCAAGTAGCTTTGAAGTCCTCTTTGGAAATCGGCTGCTGATATAACCGAAGTCGGTAGCCATTCACCAACAGTGGTGTTCTGCTCCCATCGATTGTTACTAGTCTAACTGTTCCATTTGGGAAAACAATATCCACTTCATACGGTCCCAGCCATCTTGTTCTCAGCTTCCCTTGAAAGTTCTCAAAACGTGAGTCGTAAAGAAGAGCCCAGTCACCTTTTTGCAACTGCTTTTGCTTAATGGTTTTGTCATGCCATCTTCTCCTTTGTTGCTGTATCATAGTTGTTTGGTGGACGACATCTAGTCTTTTTTCGTCCAATTCCTGCAATTGCTGTAACCTGGCTGTCTGTGCATCATTTAAATCTAGGTTAACAGCTAAGGCAGTTCTTAAAGTCTTAATTTCAAATTCTACAGGAAAAATAGCATTCTTTCCAAAAACCAATTCATAGGGTGAAAATCCTGTTGTATTTCTCCAGGTGGTTCTGTAGGCCCAAAGAGCCTCGGGCAACCGCTGAAACTAGTCCCTTCTATTCTCCTTTATTGTTTTTGTTAAGATAGCCTCT
>APFE030810024.1:31603-49937 GCA_000404065.3 Pinus taeda
TAAGTAAAATATTTCAATGTCAACTAATATGTACAATGAAAAGAAATAAATTTTCTTGGTTAAAACATTTTTAAGCATTTCAAGTAAATTATTATTTTATATTTGGACTATATTATTTTGTCAATTTTATCTTTGAGATGCAATTTTTTTTTCAAATTTTGCATTTTAAAAAAAAATTACACAAGAAGAAATAATATCTCTAAACACTTCTTAGATTTGAGATTAAAATAGATCAATATTGATCTTTAAATAAAAAACTAATAAGATCAGCTTGCAAAGACACCACAATCAGACACCTGTGGTAGCGTACAAATATATGTATGTTCAAATATTGGTAAAGCAAACATGGAAGTAAGTTGTTGCTACGATTATAGGAAAATACCTTGTTACATATGGTATGGAAAACTTTGTTATTAATCGAAGAAGACGTAGCATTTACAACTTGTAGCACACATTATTCTAACGTGAACAGAAGATTGGAGTAGACAATATGATATTCAAACACGTTGAGGGACATCTTAACGCCAGAATGGATGGAATTTATTTGCACCATAGTGAAGACGTAGGAAAATACCTTGTTATATATTTGCTTATATATAATGAATGTTATAAATAATAATGATGAACTTATCATGGAGGAATTTATTAGAATTGGAATAATCTCAAATACCAAGGAAATTGGTGGGTGGGGAGCCACATGATACAAATATTTTTTTTTTTTTTAATTTATTAGAGGTAATGGACCATTTTGCTAAATAAAATTTTCTTATATATAAATGAATTTTATAAATAATAATGAGGAACTTATTAGAATTGGAATAATCTCAAATCCCTTGGAAATTGGTGGGTGAAGAGCCATGTAGCACGAATCTAATTTTTTTAATTTATTAAAAGTCAATGCAACTTAACAAACTTTGTAATACATTACAATGGTTGATAAGCATTAAGCTCAATTTAAAAACAAAACAAAAATCAACAAACCTCATTCCATCTAAAGTTCATATATATATGTCTATCAATAAATTATTTAACAAATATATTACATAATAATTGGATGGTCCTTTGAGTTTCACACAAAGAAATCTGTAAAGAATTAAGGGAAGTTTTGAACAATTCTTTCAAATTTATTAAAAATAAATAAAAATAAAAGTGGTTTATTGAAAAGATAATTGGTTTAGAAAAAAAAAAAGTACATGTAAATTATAAGTATGTATACTTTTATATATAATTATAAAAGATAATTTGTTTTTAGAGAAAAATATGTAGAAGTAACAAATGGTTTTTTTTTCATTAAACGAGATGTGAGGAAAGTGAAATTTTCCAATTAGGAATTCATGGCATACTTATTATTAAGCTATAGTATATTTTTCATTTCATCTAAAGTTATAAGTGGTAGCACATCAACGTTTTGTTTGGGGGGTGATTCATAAAATTTAGGTAGTTTTTTATGGAGTACTTAGCTCCTCCCAAATTTAAGAAAAATAGGAATTTGGTTTCTTTTGTAATGTCAGATAACGAGTTGTGGGGTTTTTATGATGGGGCTGGTGCAAACCTTAATTGTGTTGTTGGGTGGATTCTGTATGTCTACCATGATCACTGTTTCAAAAGGCATATTAGGAGTTGGATGAAAGTTGATTTCTTCAAGAGCATAAAATGTATTCATATTCTTGGGAATCAAAAGTGATTGTGGAATGGTTTAATTGTAGATCAAAGCTCAAGGTTTTTCGGCGAAACTTGGCAAAATAATATCAAGGCCTTTTAGGAGGAATTTGATGTCATTCAAGTCCAGCTTGTGTTCCGAGAACACAACAACGTAGCTGATCTCCTTTCAAAATAGGTCTTGCTTCTTGAAGTAGGTTGATGTTTTGTGCATGAATTTGGTCCTAATGTTTTAAATTCAATTTCTATTCTAAAGACTTTTTTAGTTTCTACCAGTTGTGTCTAATACATTAGTGGGCACTCCTTTGTGGCTTGTAATTATTATATTTTTGTATTGTGTATGTTTTATGTCTATTCCAAGGTTTATTTTGTCTCTTTTAGGTGAGTTGTCTGCAGTTTATCAGCAGTCCTTTTAGGTCTAAAGGTGTTATATGTTAGTGTTGTTTTTCTTCCAACCTTGTGGGACTTTTCAGATTTTGTCTATGTAACCAAATTATACTTTTTGTTCTCTTGAATAAAAGTATGTTTTCCAGTGGAAAAGTGGTAATATGATGTCTATGTCATTACATGTAGTGGGTAATATAGTTGAGAAAAATGAGTAGAAGTCATTATGTAAAATAATAGAAGGTGGATACTTCTAAAGACATGCTTGCAAGCAATCTCATTTTTTTTCAATATGATCAATCAGTATCAATGTAGATTGTATTTGCTAACAGTTAGAGGTAGATGGCACCCTTATTTCACCTTTGTTATCTCAGCTCTTCTTTTTGCTTTTCTTTGTGTTGGCAAATCTTCCCCTCCCTCCATATCAAAGAACAAATAGTTATTCTTTGTGTTTGCAACTCTTCCCTCTTCCCCCTTCCCATATTTACCATGTTATTCATATGTAAATGGTAAATATGAAAGCCAAGGTTTAAACATAAGAAATCATCATTCATGATTGGGACATCAATGGAGCACCATTCACCACCAAGACATCAATGACAAATCAGGTGATTGAATATTGGACAGTGGAACTTCATGGGTTAGAGATATTATGTTTTGGAAGTTTGTAAGACTCTATTGCCATATCAAAACAAAGGCGGGGAAAATTCTACAAGATGAAATGAGGGATGAAGTTTTACAACAAAACGTTGAAATCTAGCTTAGAAACAAGGAAATCTACTCCAAACCTTCCAATCATTCATCTTAGAACCCTCTCAAACATATTGTTATCCATAAAAACAAACACAACCCTCTCAAACAAATTGTTGTCCATAAGAACAGACACCAACCACTCTTGATGTTGATCTCCATACCATAAATTAATGCTCTATGTTTCCTCTCTTTTAATTTAATTTTGATTTTATAAAAAAATAATATATATAAATCTTTATTATAAATTTATCATAATATAATTATAGTTTATACGTCTTTTACTCGTTTGTTTGAATTTTCAAGTAACACACCAGCAAATAAGCTAACAATCATATTTCTAATTGATTAGAACATTTAAATTACGAAATAATATAAATATTTCTTTATATATTTCATTTTATTTTTAAATTAAACATCAAACTAATTCATATTTCAAGTGACTTTATAAATTCTACAATTTCAAAGGAGACTTAAAAGCGAGTTTTTTAAATTCAATCAAATATTCCCCAAAAAGCTTGAGCCGGTCAAGAGTAAAAGCTTTTAGTGGATCAACACCTGGATATTATTTATTTAACCATAAAACAAATCTCGACTCTCTAGAGAATTTCCTTTCAAAGCAGTGCGTTTGGATTGTGAATGTCGCCTCTAAAAACACACCATTAAACTGATTTTTAACCTTTTATGTGGGGTTAACATATTTAATTTGGATCCTCGAGCTATGATCACTTTAAGATACAATTAAAATGCTTTACATTTTATAATTTTAAGATGGAGTTAATATATTTGATATGGATGCTCAAGGTACTGTCAGATGATGTAACAGCTGGGACAAAGATTAGACAAATCACCTCTTTACCCCAGAAATATTTTTTATCATGAAAATTTCAAGAAAGGGTATTATGTTGTCTCATGAAAATATCAAGCTTCAGAAAATTTCCAATACTGAAAAGGGTATTATGTTGTCTCATGAAAATTTCAAGCTTCAGAAAATTTCCAATACTGGAAAGGGTATTATGTTGTCTCTGGTTGGACCGAAATCAATCAAATTGCAATTTGAACCATCAATCACCATATTTTCCAAACTTTTATATCTGCTCAAATTTTATTGATGTTGAAAATGGGATAATTTACAAACTTTAATACATGCTCATGTTGATAATGGGATAATTTAAGTGTCTAAGTAGGTTGGGATAATTAAATATTTAAGTGTCTAAGTAGGTTGGGATAATTAAATATTTAAGTATGTTGTTTTGCTTCAAATGGGTAACCATAATTTATTAGGTTATTGGAGTGGGAATCACTTTTTTGGCTTAGATCTATTTTAACTCCAAATATACCAAGCTCCTAGAGTGATCAAATTTCTTTTCATTCTAACAGAAGTTTTACACCTCAAAGCATTTGATCCCTCTAAGAGCTTGGTAGATCCGAAGTTAATATGAATCTAGACTAGTATATATATCTTCTTGTATAAATATATCATTGGAAAACCATGGGTTATCAAAACCTAGAGCCCCTGATAGTAAATCGACTATTTCACCTCAATTTTATTTTATTTTTATTTTGTATTTGGGCCAAGTCAAAATTCAACATCTCCTATGTACTGGGCTAGAGAGCACCTCTCTACACCTTAAGTACATAACAATCTCAAGTATGTAACAATCTTTTTTTTAAGTCTGAGCTGTGACTCTACATCCTTTTTTCCCAGTGGGAAAACCTATACATCAATTTTAATTAACACAGAAAAATACCCAAAAAATTTCTGCAATTTAATTTCGAAAAATATATAGAGAGAAATACAAACCATTATTTTTAAAATTAAAAACTCTTTAACCTTGTTGCAATTACAATTATTATTATTATCCAATTTTAAAGTCACAGCTAACCCATACACCAAAAATTAAGAACTAACGTTGTTGCAATTACAATTATTATTATTATCCAATTTCAAAGTCACAGCCAAGCCAGACACCAAATTGGTGTATGAGACCACCTTATTTGTGGGACAAAAATATATAGAGACAAATAAACTATTATCTCTTAAATTAAAAACTCCTTAAGCTTCATGAAATTACAATTATTACTATTATCCAATTTTAAGGTCATAGCCAAGCCAGATACCACCTCCACCCAACTATTTGACTACTAAGTCTACCAAGGCATACATACTCTACCCCTATGGTTTTGAACCTGTGACCTCTTAAAACAAAACACATACCCTTAACTATTAAACTCACTCAAGCTGTCAACATGTTATCATCAATATCAACATATCAAGTGATACCACCCCTAACAAAATCAGTCAGGGGTGTAATCAATTCAACTGAATAGTGTTACATTAACCCCAACGATCCAGATATATAGTGAAGGGTAAACCACTGAAAGTTAAACCGAAATCTTCTCCTTAGCCACTATCCCAAATCATTCCTGAACCATAACTCAATGAACTAATAGGAAAAAAGGGAACTTAACTCAACTAATTATTATTAATATTACTGGGTTCAACTAATTATTATTATTATTACTGGGTTTTTCACATTAATATTACTGGGTTTTTCACTCGTTTTAAATTCACAAGTACTCAATTCAAATCCATAAATGAAGTGCACAATGAAGTGTGCTGGTATGTGTATGAAGTCACTAAAATACCATTCACAAATATATTGAAACATCTTTTAAATTTGAAACAAAATTACCCCCCATATATATACAATAAAAAATTAAAATTTTGGCAGAGATATACAATAAAAAAAAAATTAGAATTTTGGCAAAGTGTCTCTGCATGCAAAAGAACAGAACAGTTTATAATAATATCTATCTGACTAGTGGTACCTTTGCGCCGATTGACTGCGACAATGTTAGGTTGTCGGCTATTGCTTCCATCTGTGCACTGGCTTTGAGATTTCTTCTTCAACCAGGACTTGTAGCTGTAGGTGCAGTACTTTCCGCTCTTTAGAAAGATATAATGTATTAATTCCTTTCCTATACTGTAAGCCACAATCAAGTATCGGCTATATTTCTGGGTTAATATCATGAAACACCATTCATAATAGATGATCAAGAGCAAACTAAATTTTTGTGGGTCCATATATCACACATGAAATAGCATTTATACAGATGACAAATAACAAAATAATGAAATACATATAAATATATTTGTGATGGCAAAACTTCCTCACATGGATCTCACAACGGAGAACGTGTGACATTTTGTTCAAGGGGAGATCTTGCAATTCCATTGGTAGCCAGTGGGAATGTATGTGACCCCTTCAGCCAGCCACTGAGAAAATGCTAAACTAATTACAGATATGGGCTTCCATTTTGATACCAGTGAAACGCTGTAAAATATTCAAGATATCAAATCAGAATGCAGAGAAAATCTCTTATACTGTAAATACATGGATGCAAAGATGTGCTTCGGCAACGAAATTTTAGAATCTAAACGGGTTTCAACAACTCTCGGAAGTAGACCTGCAGTTTAGGATGACTGAAAAATGCAAATCGATTTTACAAAAGGGATCATGTCATTGCCAAACAGAGTGAAACGATAAACAATAAAGATGATCAACAACAGCTCTTTTTCTTCACAGCCATCACAGACTGCTCTGGGCTTGATAGAGAGATTTTAGTGCCAGTTAATGCAGCCGCATTCCCATTCCTTTCATCCTCATTTGCTGTGAGGGCCTTTCTGCTTACTATCCGGTAAATTTCAGTCAGAGCTGTTATAAAGGCCATCTCCACATTAATTGCCTCCAGCGCTGATGTTTCAAAGAAGTAAAGACCTTCCCTCTGTGCAAATTCTTTTGCATCTTCTTCAGGCACAGCACGCATATCACGAAGGTCACATTTGTTGCCAATCAGCATGATAACAATATTGTTGTCGGCATGGCCTCTCAACTCCTCAAGCCACCTGGCCACATGGTCGAAGCTTTGGCGCTTGGTTATGTCGTACACCAACATTGCCCCAAGAGCACCCCTGTAGTAAGCACTTGTAACTGCCCTGTATCTGTTCACAATGGAAAGAACAAAAGAAATTGTAAATACCAAGCAACCATTACATAAAAGCACTTTAGTTTACAGCTTCAAAGCTTCAGAGCATTAAACATAATGAGCTGCTGACTTTTACTCAACCTATACAGCGAAACTGGTCAGATCCCTCCAGACATAACATCAGACTAAGTTTTGCATATGCACATGAATCTGCCAACATTAGCAACTTAACCAGCGGTAGTGTCTAGACAGCTCTAGCTGTTATTTCAACACTATGTATCATATAGCTGAAACTGGGCACATAATGAGTCTACACCATCACTACATCCAGGCATAGAACCCAATATGATGTAGTTCCTTCTCTAGTCAATTCTAGGCATCAATTATCCAAATCCAAGTGGGCCGAGCTGTGGTTTAGCGGTAAATCAGTGGGAGTTTACCTCTGTTGCCTAGGTTCAATTCTCAGTGGATGATACCGGGGGGTCCTCGGAGACACATGTTAACTGGGGCATCATTGGATGTTTAAAGCCTCTGCACTAACCACCTAACCAGGGCATCACAAAGTTCAGAAGCAGCAGGTGTAGACCTCTCATGGAGCAAAGCAACATGTCAACACTTATACCTCCTCTCCAATTTGGATCCCCGTAGTTCAACAATTTCAGTGTACAGGTTAAAGAATTCTTCATTTGAGCAATCTACCTTACCAATGGGCAACTCAACTCAACATTTATACCTCCTCCCCAATTTACATTTCTAGTTCAGAGGGGACCCTCTTCCCGTTAACTCATTCAATAGGAGGTGGTCTCTATTCATGAGCATGTTCCTGGTCCGGCTGAATCCGAGAGTGTAAGTCTTTTTGAAGATGTAACAACATGAGAATTGTGCATCTTTTAATTTGATTTCCTTATATACTTGATAAACCAGAGTTCAGAAAGAATATAACAACCCGGAGTTAAAATAATCTACAATGAGATCAGGTCAAAGACCAACAATGTCAATGGAAGTTATCTCAGGTGGTTGGAATAAAGAAATGAATGGAAACCTCCCCACCCAGGTTCAATTCAGGCCAGTAACATATGAACTTTGATATAATAGAAAGAATTTATATATTCCTAATATGAAATATTGTATCTGTGAAAAGAAAAAGGTCAAACCAAATGTCCAAATGAAATAATTGATTTATTAAGCGTTAAACACGCACTTCAGTGCTCATTCACAGAAAGACTGTATTTGATTCTGAGACAAATAGTAATGGTTTTACTTTTCACTCTTCTGAAATTTAGGAAACTGCATGTAGGGATCAGATTGAAGAACAAATAGATTCCCATCAGAGATCGGAAATTAGACATTAAAATGCCTTTTTAAAAGATGAGAAATAAAATATGGATGAAGAAAATTTGGAATGACATCTCCAAGATGAAGAGCTGTCTATCTAAACTTTCGTCATATGGAAGATAGATCGTGCTGGGCATTATAGTGAATAGATAATGCTTGAACAGTAAAATAACGTTTCGTTTTCTAGCATATTCCACAGATTGTGGTTGATGAAGAGTTTCCCCAAACAAATACTGGATTATTGAGAGCAGTAGACATTTCAACACATAGATAACAGCCGGTCACCTTCTTTCGCCAAAGATTTTTAGGCTAATGAGATTGCATTTCAAAAGATATGCAGAGATATTTCCATTTTCTTGTTCATTGTAAGTCTGAATGCAATGGTCAGAACAAAGCACCAAAGCTCAGGTTATTCGAGTAAAACATGGTGAATAAACACTTATGTGTACCAATATTACACTAATATTTACTGCTTTACAATTGAAACAATCAAGGAATACAAATAGAACAGAACCCCCATTTTCGACAAACAGTAGAATCTAAAGGGCAAAGACAGGTAAAAGGGTGTCCAGCATACATGAAAATGGATGAATTGGCTGAATAACTACATTTTTTTTTTCAGAAAGCATGAAATCTTGCATATACGTCTGATGCTTCTGTCTGAATAAAATATGCACTTTATCTGACTGCCTCAAGCTTTCACGCCAAAAAAAACTTTGAAACCTTTGAGGCAATAAGATTATTCCAGTCAAATGATGGAACTACTATCATCAAAATCTACTATACTAAAACTAAAACCCTGCAAATCCATTAGATTGCTTTTAAGTTTTCTTCCAATAATGTTTCAAATAATCTCAAAATAATCATGAAGATCACGAAAAAACTGGCAAAACATAACATAGGAGTTAAAGTTCTATAGATATCAAACCTCTCTTGACCAGCCGTGTCCCATATTTGTGTCTTGATAGTCTTGTTATCAATAGCGACTGTCCTCGTCTGGAATTCGACTCCAATGGTTGATTTCGAGTCCAAGCTGAACTCATTCTTTGCAAACCGAGACAGTATTTGTGATTTTCCAACCGCGGAGTCTCCTATCACTACCACCTTAAACATGTAATCAATTCTCTGATCGTAATCTCCGTATGGACTCGCCATCCTACTCAAAAACCCAACTCAGCGCAAATATCAAAACCTCTAACCAAGAAGCAAATCAAAACCTGAGTTCGTCAAAAACGAAAAAGAATGTTTAATTTTCACAAAGGAGAAAACATTAAACCTCTAAAACCTTCAACAAAAGGTCAAGTTTCAACAAAATAATATCAGAACCTTAAAAGTTTGTCGAGGGTCAGATTAAATTTCATGAAAACCTTGAAATTATGGGCCAAGGAAGCTCATAAAACTCATTTTTTTGTAAAAACGGAGAACAGTGTTAAACCGGTTCGTAATTAAAGGAACGACAAGCAAACCTCTGAAATCGACAACCGAATGCCAAGTCTCGTCAGAACTCTCTATATCTCTGACGAAATAAGCAGACGACCTCCGAAATTGCCAAGTAAGAACAGTTCTGCAAATATAAACCCGATCATTCTGACAATGGCCCGCAACTCCACGTTGTGAACTCAGTCCGGCCAGATTTGGAGTGATTTCCGCCAAATCTTCGCCTTTTCCTCACAAAATCCTCCAAATTATGCTGGGGAGCTTAGCATGTACTTGCCGATAGCTGAACAGTCGGTGCTACTCTGAAATGGCCATGACGGTACAGCGACAGAAACCATCTGCGGCTGCTTAATAAAATTCCGCGAGATTGGGAATTCCTGTGAAAAAATAGAGTAAATCCTGCCGTATGTCACGGGAAAAACGAAAGAGAATTACTCGAGTACCTGAGTAATAATGGAGGACAGCCTCTTCGTAATCTATTTGAGAAAAAAAATCAAGAACCTCAGGGCCCATGCCTTTCCCTCCACCAATTTAAAAGATAACAACTAAAGTGAATTAATTAGTGTGTAACAACTTCGAGGAACAATCGCTCGGAGCATTCCTGCTGCCAGCCATGCCGACTTGAACGATTGAATCCTGGTAGGTGATCGGCAACAGTAATTCTTCCGGCGGGGTTTGATTCACCGAAAAGATTTAATAAACTGTAGTGTTGAGCTGTCTGTGCACTTTTTACAGCTAATGCACCTGCTCACCGTGTGGAATGCACTGCGAATTGAATATTTAAAATGTCTGATGTCATTAATTTTGTCAATTGATGAAGTGCAAGTCTAATTGTTTACATTGTAGCTGAAGAAGGTACGCCAGCGGAAACCCTAACAAAATAGTCATTAGAGGACTTCTATTATGAGAGCTGCAGAGTTTCTATTTATAACGGCAGATTCCATGGAATTTAGTGATGGTAGATAACAACAGCTCAGCTCTTAGCAGTGTGTTCAATGATTAGGAATGACGGTGCATCAAACTGTAACAGAGAGTCAGGTTAACCTTGTTCTTTCTCTGGCCATAGCATATGCTAAATGGCCATATGCTAAATTAAGGATAAACATGGATAAGCTTTAAAATAGAGATGGATAAGCCTTAGATAAGCTTTAAAATAGAGATGGATAAGCCTTATTTTTAAAAGAAAATTAATGGATAAGCCTTATTTTTAAAAGAAAATTAAGGATAAATCGTCTAAAGATATTTAACATTTTTATTGCATGAATTTAGGTTCCATAGTTTTTTTGTTTGGTGATAATCACAGAATTTCTTTCCTTTTTTTTTTATAATTATAGAAATTCATTGGTCAACGGGTTTGGATTAAATAAATGTTTTTTGAATCAATCAGGAGATGTCTTTCGAATTACCAGTGTTAAATAAAGAGATGTCTTTCCAATTAACAAGTGTGTTAAATAAAGAGATTGATCATTTTAACTAACCAATATTAAATAAAAGATAAATAATTTCAATGTGTTATTTTTAATTAAAACAAAATGAACAAAAAAAAATTTACTTATTTATTTTTAATGGGAAAAAATAAAAACTATTACCATATATAAATATTTATTATTATTTTATATATTATTATAAATTATAATTAATTTATTAATTTTGGAATTTTTAATGCATTTATAAAAGTTATTTTCTATTAGAAAATTAAAGATAAATCATACAGAAATATCTCACATTTTTTAATGTATTTATAAAGTTTACTTTTCCATTAGAAAATTAGAAAATTATCATAATCATGTAGAAATATTTAATATTTTTTAGTGCATTTATAAAGGTTAGTCTTGCATTGCTAGCTTGGTAGACGAGCTTTTTGTTAAGTAAAAAAGAAAACTGTCAAAATATGTTTAATGAAAATAAACTATATAATGAAATATTAATATCTTTCTTTATGCCTTTGTAAGGGTTACTTTTTGCATTATTATTTTTGAGTATTTGAACTTTTTAAACTAAAAATTTAGATATTAAAATATAACTAAAGGTTAACCATATAAAACTATTTAACCTTTTTGTTTATTGCATTTAAGAAAGTTATTTTTCCTTTATGAGATGAACTTTTTGTTAAATTACAAAGTTTAAATGTCCAAATATATTGTTTTACCTATTTATAGAAGATTTTTATATGCAAATTTGACTTAAAAATGATTAAATATTAAGTTTTGTAAATTAAAAAAGAATGTTATTTTAAGAATTAACAGTTAATTTTAAAAAATATTTTGAGTAATTGTATTTTAGTCGCGGAATTATATTTAATTGAAAAAAAAAATTAATATTCTAGAGAAAAGGATAATTAACTGGTTATATATATATATATATATATATATATACATATCATATTATATTGATGGTGGTGGTGGTGGTTAACGTCATTGAGAACAAATTATGTAGTTTGATTTAAGATTTTATTTCTATGTTCAAAAAGCTTGGAGAGAAGCCTCCCGAGCTCACTATAATTTTGACATTGTAAAAGGCTAGAAGGTTAGTATTGCAACAAAGATTATGAAATTGAGGTCTAATGTAGTTGTACGCGGGGCACTCTAAGAGAGTGGTTTTCATCCTCGATGTTCCTATTCTCACAGAGATGGCAGATCCTTTCCATCCATGGTGTTTTAGGAACTGCCCCACGACTTGTTTCACTATGGAGCTCATGAGAGTTCGTCCTAATCTTCGCTATATTAATTTTCTTCTTTGAGCTAGTTAAAACAGAGAGATACTTTTGATCTTCTAGGATGGGGTTGATGACCTTCTTATAATAACTCAATTTTCTTTTAACTGCTAAATCTTTGACACCACATTTTTCTTTGAACTTAGAAGTAACAATATTTTTAATGTTATTAATGTTTTGCAAAGCATCATTCTCATTGATCTCCCAAAGGTTTAACCAGGTCTTCGTGTCTTTATACCACCCCTGCTTGAGCCTTAGGTGGTTTTGGTTGGAATTTAAAGCTAGCTTAGGAAGTCTATGATCTCCTATGTTATTGAGTTTGTGCTTGTACAACAGAAGCCTAGTCATAGCTAGGCTCTCGATAGGGGAAAAACCTACTTCTATAAGGAGAATAGGATAGGGTGTATTGCTTTTAATTTTCAGGTTATACGTTATAAAATGCTTCTAGATTTGCTCAATCTTTCTCCAGGATTCTCTAGAGATGTTGCAACCCCACACCTCACATCCATATAAGATAACAGGAGTGACTAAAGTTTCAAATAGGAACTTCTTTTTATCCCACATTACGACGTTTGTTGTTTTACAATTATTTTCAAGACCAAAATAAGCTTTCCACCCCCCACTAATCCTTTTCCCAATGCTATCGTTCCAGTTGAGCTTGTGATGAATATCAATTCCTAGGTATTTGTAAGAATACACTTCCTCCAAGTTATATATAGTTTGTCAAGTTGTCTATGATCTCCTAGGTTTGATCTGTGGCTTGAGGAGGCTTGACTTAGGTGCTTACTTGGGAATAGCATAGGGTCACATCAACCCTTAGTTGACTGGATTTTTTAGCATGTCGTCTCCCCCTAGCACACAGGGCACAACCACCCCTCATGATGTTTGATCCTGAGTAGATTTGCTGATGAGGCCCATCCTCAATTAATTTTGCTAGTAAAATTTGACATATATATGATTGAAAAATTATATTAAACTTAAAATAATAATAATTAAATCATAAAATTATGATGGAAATGAATAATCTTTTTAAAATAAAAGTTATTTTAATTAAATAATTTATAATTATTTAAAAATAATATTTTATTTTAATGTAAAATGTTTTTAATCAAATATATTATTTTGGAAAATTTTTAAGAAAAAACTTCTATTTCTCATATAATTTAATTTCTAAGTACAACCTTTTAAATTATAATAAATATTTTTTATTATCTAAATATTTTTTTAAAATTTGAAAAATATATTTACACTAAAAATATCAATATATTTTATTTATTTTCCATTAAATAATAATAATAAAATTATGCAAATGCAAACCAAAATTATGCAATGCCAAACCAAAAAATTTAATGATTGATTTGGAAGTAACTTCAAAAAAAATTTTATTTTTAATGTCAACTTCAAAAATTTTTTTGAAAGTATCTCACTCGTCCACTCGAAACTTTTAATAAATTATTTTAAACAAATAAATGAATAGATATTTTTTTTTTAAAGGTTGTGGGTTATATAATATTTACCAAAAACTATGTGTTATTATGGAAGTTAAATTGTACATGGGCATATATGTGATTAAAAGATAAAATCTTTTCATAAAGTTTTAATGTATTGATTAATATAAAAATAATATTTTTAACTATTAAAATTTAAAATTTATAATAAAAAAAAAAATAAAATAAAATATTTATTTATATAAAATATGAATAATTTATTTTAATAAATAAATACTATTTTACATTGAAATTAATAATATAAAAATTATAAAAATTTCCATGAAAGTTACCTTTATTACAACCTTATAATTTTCACCAAATTTTCACTTAACACAATTGTTAAAATTTTCTACAATTACCCTAACCACAACCTTTTATGGCATTATTTTTCGTACAAGATTAGTGGATGGGAGGACGATTTTTTATAATTTTCCATACCATCACATGTCCATCAACCAATAATGTATCATATTTCAAAGTCAGGGGCGGTGAAGATGACCTATAATTTATCTAGTCACATCAAGAAAAAGAATAGTTGTTGTAATGGAGAATATGATTAAGAATATTTAGGCAAGTTAGGAAAATGTTAAATTAATTAAATGGGATTTGGAAAATAGATTTGGTTGACATCCCTATAAAGAATGAGTAAAGTAAACAAGGATGAATGCTATCATGTGGTTGGTACCTGTTGTGCAATAATAATATATGACTTAGGTTTGACCTAAAGCAATTCAAAATCCATTTGTTTTTGGTTTTATGGATTACATAGAACTGCTAAATTCCAATGATATCTATATTCCATAAATAAATAAATAAATCACTAAACTATCATAGCTTTGGAAAAATCACTAAACTATCATAGCTTTAGAATTTTTTTGTTGTAAAATATTATATTTTACATGTATTTTATACTTATCATTTTTATACATATTAGTTATAATTTTCATGCATTTGTTTCCACTTGAAAGGATTACTTTCTGTCGGTGTAATCACAGAGCGTAACCTTCACATTGTCAAGAGTATTGAACCCGTAATTTCACAATAGCAAAGATGCTTTAATGACATACTCGACCTACTGAGCTAACACTCAGGGCTAATATTAGCAGGACATTTATGAGTACAAATGTATTAATACATTTCATTATGGTTAAATTTTGAAATTTTATTAAATGAAGATTGGAGAAATTAAGAGTAAATTGTGTTGTACCTAGTGAGCTTTAGCTACATCTTCATAAAACCTAATTCCATGACATAACCAATGGGATGGGTGACAATTTGGTGTCTTAATAGTAAAACCTGTCACCAAGCTCTTATTGTAAAGTAAGTTGTATACACAATATAAATATCATTTATATCATGTCAACTCAAAGGTGTGTTGTTGTACATTTAACACAAGAGCATGGATAATGTGTTTTTTTTTGTTAGGGTCCTACCTTAATCCCTTTACAAAGATTTAGTTAGTTAATAGTCACTCATTGTAAAAAAAAATCTTTTTTATTTATGAGGCCTGAACTAATTAGTCGACTCTCATTATAAGTGGGCTTGTAGGTAGTTAAGATTCTCCATGGATAGTTGTATATTGAGTAGAAGGTCATGTAATGGTTTGTCAAGAATTGTTATTTTTTGGAGGTTGCACCCATTAAGAGACAACTAAATGTAGTTCTCTATTTTTTATTATCAGGAGATCTTCCTTAGGGTTTATCTATTTTGTCTCGTATTTTTAGGTTTTGCACTACAATTTGTGTGATCACTCTGAAGTTTTGGGGTTATGTACTCTATATTTTTGCACAATGATATTTGTATTGCATCCACCTTCATGTTGTCTTGTATAATCCATAGAAGCGACGAAAGCCCTTATGAATGAAGGAATAGAAAATGGCCTTAACTAATCAAAACACTGATCAATATGGCCACCCTTAATACACAAACCCATGAATTCCTCAAACCATAATCAATCAAGTAGGGGCACTTCTTCAAACTATGCTTGAGTTTAACTTTGTAAGGGAAGGCAGTGAATTTGCTTTGTAACAATTTTAGAAATTCTTGAAATAATCTCATTGTTAAGCTCCTTTGATTGGTGCCTACAACATGGGCATGGGCAAGGAAAAACTTTGACCTGCATTGTGTTCATTCATGGACTTGGAATTTTAAGTAGCCACTAGAGTGAGCTTTGATACCAAAACTAAAAGTAGGCATGTTTATAACTAGAGCCATGCATCAACTTATAAGTTTCATGAAAATTGCGGTAAAGGAGGTGTTGTTTTTGCTTATGGTCACAAGTAAAAAAAAAAATGTAGCAAAGTTTAGGCATTTATAGATATGCATGTTTTGGATATAATTTAGACAAAGAAGAAAATTGTGTCTATCAACAAATTCTTCACTTTTAAAATCTATCGTAAGATGAAGGTTGTTTCAATGGATGCAGCCAAAGATCATAGATTGGTAGCTAGAGAGTTAAGTCTTCATGAATGGCATGTAAACTCTAACTCTTTGATTGATGTTAGCTACAACCTTGGGCTCTGTATATTGCTATAATAGTAGGAAATATAGAGGTCATTTAGAAATTATTTAACAAGAAGCCTCAACTAGTTTTCAATGGTAAAGTATTCATTCATGACATCTGGAAGTGTGTGTATATTTAGAGTTTACTCAATTACAAAAGATGGAGGCTTGCAAGAGAGGAAAGAATGGCCCTTAAAAATACAGAACCCAAGGAATGGCTTCTATGAGAGGAAATAAAACCTTAAGACATAGATATAGAGTATGGTTCATTAAAAGCCTCAAGCCCAACAAGAGAGATGGCTCACAAGCTAGTAATTCCTAGTCACTTGATGGGGTCAAACTTCCCCCATACTTAGGTGCAGTAACCCATGCCATAGAATATAGTATGCCTAAAGTATTCACATTTCTTCTTTGATGATGGTAAATCCATTGACATTTTTGCATCGTTTAAAACTAATAATGGTGTTTCTTAAAATAGAGAGGGTTTCAAGTAGTCAAGTCAAAATGAATTAAAAACATGAGAAACTAATGATAAACCTTTGAAAACAAAGAAGGGATGGAGGGGTTTTCAAGTATTCAAGTCAAAATGGAATTAGAAGAAGAAATCTCAAAGCTGGTGTAGATGGAAGGAATGACCGACAACCTAAAATTGTCGCATTCAATCGGCACAAAGTTACCACTTGTGAGACAATTATTTTTATTTTTGTGTTGTGTGCCTTTTATTTGTAATTATTGTTTCCACAGACACCTTTTCACTACTTGTATACAAAGACACTTGCTAAAATATTAATTTTTATTGCAAAAATGCATC
This sequence comes from Pinus taeda, assembly GCA_000404065.3. Lineage (NCBI taxonomy): Eukaryota > Viridiplantae > Streptophyta > Pinopsida > Pinales > Pinaceae > Pinus > Pinus taeda. The sequence continues at coordinate 48,675 of APFE030810024.1, forward strand.
TCATGTATGTTTGGGTGGGGGGGAGGGGGGGGGAAGGGGGTGGGTGGTGTTGGGGGGGGTGGGGTGTGGAGAGTGGGGGGGGGGAGATTTGTTTTGCAAATTTAAAGGGATTTCAATATATTTGTGAATGGTATTTTAGTGATTTCATACACATACTAGCACACTTCATTTATGGATTTGAATGGATTATTTGTAAATTTAAAATGAGTGAAATACACAAGAAATATAATAATAATTAGCTAAGTTAAATGATGTATTTACCATTTCTCTTTATATTTAGTGTTTACTTCAGAAACACCAACCAACACAAAGGAACTAGAGGGCACAAAAAAACCAACAAGAAGAAAACAAAAGAAAAAAGACCCTTCAACCACAACTACCCCTAGGTTAAGTTCCTAATGTGCCCTTTACGATAAACCAGGCCATCCAACTAATTTATGCTTTGCACTGCATGAATTGAAGGATCTCCTTCATGCCCCTCAGGCACCCCCAAGGCTCCCCACTCCATCAAGTATGAAGCCACCTCATCATGTAATAATGGTTTAAGAACCAACTACCCATGTGTCATTTATGCACAACTTGAGCATTATACACAACATTATCTTGATCTCCCATGGTATTAAGGTACATTGGTTTCCATATGTCATGCGTTGATAGTTGCGCCACCACTTCCCCAAATGTTGATGATGTGTCCATCATTTATTATGTCACCACCTTGATCAATTAGCATAGGACACACCATTACATGCTTTGTGCTAAATACACTCATCACACATAAATGCGTCCTTTACTTGTCACATACTGCCAACACTGCATGGCTCAAGTAACATATTTTCCTACCCCCTCAAGATCCTATCCCACCATAGAATGTAGTTTCTCTTGATACACCAATTACCTTGACCATTTTAAGAGAAGATGTTATGAAACCAGCTCAAGAAAAGATAGAAAAGATAGAACAACGCCTTAGAATTCGGCCTCTTCGAGGGGGCAACCTCCTTTACATTACGTAAATGAACAATTCTTGGATGATTCAAATGACAAAACCTCCTTTCTATATATAGGAGTCTAAGGAGTCACAATATAACCCAGCCGACCTAACAATAATAATATAAAGCCACAAAAATAACAATAGAGGGATTCTATGGGGCACAGGAATAACAATATGGGGGCAATAGGGGCACAACAATATTAATAAGGGATACAACTACAATAGTAATGGGGTAATCACTAGTACTATAGGGACCTAACATGCCCCTCTCCTTC
>APFE030810024.1:53648-73317 GCA_000404065.3 Pinus taeda
CTCAATGTGCTCCATTATTGAACCCTTTTGTTTGAGACTTATCAATTGGCTAAAAAAGTGTTTCTTTTTGTATCCTCATAATGTGTTGTCAATTCTTTCGTAAAAATTGCCCAAGTGATAATTTTTTTACGAGAGCAAAGCCATTGATGCCATACAAACTGATTTTGTTCCAAATATAAAGTTGCAATACGTACCTTTGGTGTGTTTTGCACATTATTGAGATCGAAAAATTGCTCCATCTGTAATATCCATGTTGCAGGATCCTTGCCATCAAACTTCCTCATATCGACTTTTGGAATATGGTGGGTCTTTGATCCAACATTAGAGTCTATGGAATCATGATTAACATTTCTTTGGTTCTCATCATGAGTTTCCTTTACTACCCTTTTACCATTAGTGACCATTTCTTGTAGCAACTTATTCAATTTTATATTCAATTCTTCCATCTTATCATCCATGCCATCCATTTTAGAGTCCATGCCATTCATCTTAGCTTCCATGCCTTTCTTTAAACCATCCATCTTAGCTTCTACACCTTTTTGTGCAAGTGACACTTGTTGCACTTGGTCTCGTAATTTCGATATATCATGTTGCATGCCTTCCTCTTCTTCATGAGTCATGCTAGAGCTTTTAGGTTGCTTAATAGGTGTTTGCATTTCCTTTCCTCGGGGCATCAATTACCAATAATAATGCTTCACTATGCCCTTTGAATTCCTTCAAACTAATTTTCAAACCAAGCTTATGCAAAAATTAAAAAAAACTACACACCTTTTTTCACTTTGTAGGAGCTTGATATTGAATCTGATGTATCTTTGTAATTTCGGATCATCCAGTTCTGAAATTGCAATCTCCAGTAGCCCTCTACGTCCTCTTTCCAATGCCACCAGTCTAATCCAAATTGGATTCTCCAGGGAAGAGTTATGCCAAATCTCCCATACTGACCTGATTAGACTAGTTCAATAGAGTGAAATTGTATAACGTGCCATGAGTCACTGTTTCGACCTTTGGCTCTAAAAAATATATACAAGAAACTACAGTCCATCCTCTTTCTGCACCTTCTTACAAAATTTCAATCTAATGCTCAGAGAGAAAGTTATGACAATTTTCCCCAGGTCACCTGTTTGGAATGTAATTCAGGAGTCTACAAAAAGACCAACTTCCTCAGATCATATATTCGCAAATATAGTGCAAAAAGCTCTGAAATTCAGACCCATGGTTTAGTGTGATTTTGTCTCAAATGGGTTTTTTTTTTAGCTTCTGAAATGTCGCAGAAAAAAGTTATAACGAAAATGCCATGATGCCCTATTTGGAGCAGCGAAACCCTAGAATCCAAAGCTCTGATACCAAATGTTATTAAACCAGCTCACAAAAAGATAGAAACGATAGATCACCACCTTAGAATTCAGCCTCTTCGAGGGGGCAACCTCCTTTACATTACATAAATGAACAATTCTTGGATGATTCAAATGACAAAACCTCCTTTCCATATAGGAGTCTAAGGAGTCAAAATATAACCCAACCGACCTAACAATAATAATATAAAGCCACAAAAATAATAATAGAGGGATTCTATGGGGCACAATAATATTAATAAGGGATACAACTACAATAGTAATGGGACAATCACTAGTATTATAAGGACCTAACAATCATTAGGAATTAAAATACCCAAAACCCCCCAAAACAACATAAAACACAAAAATAACGAAGTAAGAAGGGTTAGCTAGCACAAACAGTGCACTACACTTCATCAGTTTACAATACCCAGATTGATAATTTATGTAGAGCTATTTAGGACACTAAATTGACCAAAAATTTTGGCACCATTTCCGAGGAAGTGTAACGAGGTAGCCTTATCTCTTACATTAAAAAAAAAATGACTTGCATAGAGACAGAGACTCTAGGGGTAGATTTATAGCTAGGGACAAAAGTTCAATTCCTACAACACCACCTACTCCACCAAGAACAAGAAAATATATACCTCCATCCCAAACTCATACTCCCAGCCATAGGACTCCTGAAATTATAGGGGCAGAAATCCAATCAAAAGAATCTCCTACGTCATCTACCAACTCGATCCTAGGGGAGAAAAATATTGAATCTCCAATAGAAGGGATAACCTTTTTCACCTCCACGGGAGAACACATTCTAGTGGAAGAATTAGGAATAACTGGTGAGGAAGAAGAAGTAGAACCTCTCTCCCATATCCCATTAATAGAAGAACCAGAAGAGGAGAAAGTAACCTTGCAGGTTGAACCCTATACTAACCTTGAAGAAACTATAATGGCAGAAGAAGAACAAGATGGAGAATTCACATTGTTTGGAGGAGGGGGTAGAGGAAGAGGTAGAGGAAATAATGGAGAAGGTGGAGTGTTACAGGTCAATTTGGGCACATCAACCCCAGCTTCCAAATCTGTATTTTTAGGGTCCATCAATCCCTAATTCAATTGTTTTCATTCCCTAATGAGGTAAACCTACATCATGCTTGCTTCCCAAGAGTTTCCATGTCACCATTCATCCAAAAAATCCCCTGGGAAGATTAGCGGAGGTGGCCCTTTATCAGGCTGCATTGCAATGCAGGAATTGCATTGTCTAGGTGCACTACAATGCAGTTGGTCTTTGTTTCACCTGCGCTGAGCGAGATTCATCAAATTTTTTAAAATGAATCCATGAGATTCCTCATCCAATGGGTGTTTCTGGAAGTTTCCAGATGGATTGAACTCACTTTTGGATGAGGAAGAGGATGAATGAACCTTAATCCATTATCCCTTCATCCATGGAACCACTTCCCAATTTTGGCAGAGCATTCATGAGGGCCATTAATGGCTTAACCTCCTCCTTTCAGCTATAAGTTGACCAAGCATTCAAATTCTAGTCTAGGTTGGAATTTCTTGAGCTAAGGAAATGTTGTTTGAATTTGTAAGAGTATTATAATGATGTCGAATTGTTGCTTCATGGGGAGAGGAGGGTATGAAGCTGGAAGGATGACACTAAATCGAGCATGAATATTCATGGGTTGTAATATTTACTTCTATTAATAAAGAATTCTAAGCTTTTTCCATTCATGTGTTTATATGATGTATATCGTATTCAGGATTCTATGATATGTTTAGTTAACATATCGTTATGGTATGCTTTGATGGGTTTCTGTCTTGGCTTGTGTGCAGGTATTTTCCAAGCGAGTTAAGTACAGAAAGGAGTGGTAAAATCAGCCAGAGGAGAGAGGGATTAAGCGAAAGTTACAGGTTGGTTATTTTCCTTCCTTCTCTTCTATGTTAATTATAGGAAAAGTGATGAATTACTTTGTTGTTTCTAGACTAGCTACTAGGTCTAGAGGGTTAGGCGTTTGCAGAAACACTAAATTTGCCTGAAACAAATTGGCGACTATACTGGGGAAGATCATCTTTACCCTTTTAGTGGCTTATCCAACTCCTTAGATAGTTTGACATACTTTACTTGTTGTAATTCAACCTTTTGCATTGAATTTTGGTCAAAATTTGAGGTTAGATGACTCTTGAGTGGCCGCACAGGAATCAGTGCAGGCTAGCCTTAGAGATAATGCATTGCAGTGCAGTTAGGCCTTCTTTGACCTGCACTGATTTACCTTGGAATGTTTTAATCACAGCAGTTTGACCCTCTTTGACCTGCGCTGATCAGTGCAAATTGGCCCTCTTTGACCTACGCTGATCAGTTTTGAAATCATGGAAATCAACATAGTATTTAGTGAGACCCAATGCTCTACAGTGTAGTTAGCTCCTCTGTGACCTGCGCTGATCAACCTTAGGTTAAATTCCCACCTTTGGATTGAATTTTTGCCAAAATTCCTATGATTTCTTGCTTGCTAAAAATCAATGATGTCTTATCTCTGAAAACAGTCTTTTCATCTCCTTAGCCAGTCAACCCTACTTTGATTGGATTGATTAATGTTTCTTTAATGTTTTCTTTGTCATTATCAGTTTATAATAAAAGTTAGAATATAGTTGATAGATTGTTTTGTCGATAGAAAAGTGTTGTAAAATCGTCGTTTTCTTCGAAAAATGAAGTGTCGTAAAGTCTTCCTTCATAAATAATCGATTGATTTATTTGTGCATTTGATTTGTATTTTCATTTAAAGTGTCGAAAATCTTCATTTCTTTAGAATCGAAAGTGTCATACAATCTTCCTTTCCCTTTAAAAGAAATTGTCGTAAATCGTCATTTTTTATGAAAAGAGTTCTGAATCGCTTTTGCATTAGTTTTTCTTATTGCATCATTCACATTAAGAGAAACTGAAAATAAATACATGCAATTTGCATTTTGTAGTTTGTGAATGCTTGAAAGGAATGGTTTAGGGAATTGCATCTAGTTTGTGCTTTTTGTTGATTGATCAAAAAGTACTTGTTTTCTCTATCCCTACTAGCTAGGATTTCATTACTGAAATTAAATGGAAAGAGTGCTTCTCATTCTAGTTGCATTCCTAGGAATTTCGAAAAATATCACGTGGTGAACCTTCAAAGGCAAATTTAAAGCAAGATCAACTTAAAATTTACATCAATTAATCTAATAACACATTGGAACTTAACGAAAACATCTAGAGGTCTAGGCTAGAAACATGTTTCGGCGTCTTTAAACCTAGTGGTTGTCATTTTCATTAAGGTTGGGTGATTCCTCTTCTCTGATTTGATAAGTGCTAGTACGGACTTGTGATCCCTGTACGGTCGAGTATATGGTGGGAGACCACAATAGGTTGAAATCCTTTATCCCTAGGAAGTTGAGTATGCCACCTTACCGATCGCAACACACCGAACACAACGTTTGAGAAGATTGATTGTCATACGTAAAGTCCTTGGTAATTTCTCTTTCATTTATCACCAAGGTGTATATTGCAGTTTTGCGATTTGTCTGGTAAACCCTTTTGTCTAGAATCTCCAGAGCAGTCACTTTCATTCATTTTTGACTCCTTAAAATTAAAAGGATCATCTGAGCACTTGTCCTTTTAGGCTCATTAAACATCAAAAGCAACTAGAGTCATATTTTTCTTTTCTCAACTCTTTAAAAATGAAAAAGCAAAGTTGTGTTCTAGTGTCGTAAAATTAATTGACCGTGGATAACATCCTCCATGCTCACTCCTTAGTTGATATTAGGTTGAAACTTATGGCGACAAATCCAGAGTCCACTGGTCAAGGAATTCCTTTTGATGGGAATCCTAGTCTTTTTCCTCCTTTCGAAAATATTGGTGCTCATTATATGGCTACATTATCCCTTCCAGGATTTACCATTGGTTTTCCAATATGGTTGTTTTCAACCTCCTTAGTTCAAAATGTCGTGTTTTCTCTGCAATCGAGTACACCTCTAGCTGGAAAAAATCAACCTCCAGTTGATCCTAAAGTTGACCCTTTGTCTTCTTCCTCGGTTGTTTCTTCCTCCCCTTCTTCCTCTTTGCCTGGTGAAATTATTGGTACTAGTAACTAGGTGACTAAGAAGAAGAAGAAAGGGAAGAAGAAGAAGAAAGGGAAGAAGAAGAAGAAGAAGCAAATTTAGCAGAGAGGCAACAAAGCAACCATTGCTTTGAATGCAACATCTGATGAGAAACTGTCTATCAAGCCTCACAAAGTTCGATATCCATGCAAACTTTGTGTGGGAGACCATCTTCTTTGAAATTGTCCTGATATTCCTCAGATCTTAGAAGAATGGTCTTCCTATTCACATCATCCTATGTCATCAACTTCTAGAGATCATGTTGGTGACACACCATCAACTAGTGGTAGTAAAGATCATGGAAAGAAGGGAAAAGTCAAGTTTCCCTGTAGGTTATGTGAAGGGAATCACCCCATTCACCTTTGTCCCTATCTAGATGAAGCCAAAAGAGTGTTGGATAACTGTCCTACTTCACCGCAGCAACTTCCATTTGGTTACATGAAACTATCCGTTAATCCTTCACTAGTTGATAAATTGACTGACCTAAATCAACCATCCGTCAAACTCACTCTCTCTGAAAATGAATCCAATGAGTCTATACCCGACCCAAATCAACAGGTCGAGGTAACAGTTGATTCGATTTCACCTTCAGTCAATCATACCTTTCCTGAGGAGAGTGAATATGATACCACTCAAGTTCTTTTTGTTTCTTCAGATTCTAATGAACTTGGGGGCAGTCCTCCTTTTCCATCAAGACAAGAGGAAAATCCTTCAGTTCTCGTAACTCAAGGGGTTAATCCTCGCATTTCTATGGTACCCCCTCCAAGTGGTCTAGTCACTTCCTTTGATTGGAATCGACTGGCAGGATTCCACCTTCCTTCCTATGTGCCTTTCCAGATCATAGTACAAGTTTGTAATATGATTGTATCTGACACTATTATAGATGAAGATGTATCTTTGAGTATCCTTTCCTCAACTGTTTGGCAAGCGCTCAGTTCACCACCACTTGTGCCTATTACCCAAAATATGTTGGCTTTTAATAGCGGAACTAGTCGACCATTAGGGATCCTCCCTCAGTTACCTATACTTTGGGAGGAAAAATAATTTATCTAAATGTGATGGTAGTCCCAGGCCCTTTAGATTATAACTTACTACTTGGGCGTGACTATGTTTATGACATGAGAGCTATTGTTTCAACACTCTTTCGAGTGATTTGTTTCCCGCATGAAGGCATAATTGTCACCATTGACCAGCTTTCATTTCCCGTCTAAATATAGCTCCTAGTCAACCATCTTCCCTAAATGGTCCTTTTGTACCAATGGTATCATCCCTGCTACGGGTTAATTATGTGGCAACCTGTTCCATACATACATCAATTGACGATCAATTCAGTGATGTTGTACATCATGTATTTGGGGTATTAGAACCTGATTTCTCCTTCATGGCCTCTTATAAGTTATGAAACAAGAATCCGAGGATAGTTCATTGTCTTATGTCAAACTCGTTGAAAAATGAAACAAGGAGTCCCGAGGATAGTTCGTTGTCTTGTGTCAACCTCGTTAAAAAAATGAAACAAGGAATCCGAGGATAGTTCATTGTCTTGTGTCAACCTTGTTAAAAAATGAAACAAGAAATATGACGAGGGTTCCTGGTCTTATGTCAACCTCATTAAAAAATGAAACAAGGAATTTGAGCAAAGTTCCTTGTCTTGTGTCAAGCTCATTAAAAAATGAAACAAGTGTTGAAAATGCAACAAGATGATGGAGCTTAGTAAAAAGAAGTGGCCTTCACTAAGTGGTCCCGCAGGCTATTTTTGGCGCAAAGTCTATTTTTAGACTATGTCTATTTTTAGACATATGGATCATGGTCTATGAGTTGCAGAATGTTATTTATGGATGATTGGTCATGCTGGTAAAAATAGATGGATCTCTATTTTTAGACATATGGGCGGAGTGTATTTTTAGACTACTAGTCAAAAAATAGAATAGTCGAATATTATAAGCTCTTAATAATATTTAGAGTATAAACATTATCTTATCCTCTTGCAGCACTTCAGTTCGAGCTATGGATGTGGCACATGCAACTGCCAGAAGGAAATATACTTTTCATATGGGTTAGTTGAGCTATTGCATGATGGACTTCAGTTAGAACTCAAGTGATTGAGTTTGGTGGAGTTTATTGAGGAGTTGATGGAGTTGTGTTCAGTTTGACTTAGTTGAACTAGTTGTATTTAGTCTAACTGAAAAATACACTAGTGATGAGTGGTGTGAATTAATTATAAATTAATTCACTAATTATTAACTCATAAATCAACTAAAGAATACATCAGTTAACTTAGTGCATGGACAGTTTAGTGGAGACAAGTGTTAGAGGTGGGTGAAAGGGTGAGACTAATATTAGTTGTGACTATAGCTGTGCATGAGATTTTCACAATCATTGATTGAGATTGCCAATGAGGATTGCGCAATACAAGCCAAGGGAATCCAAACTTGGATCAGATATATTCTCAATAGGTATTGCGTAGTGGAGGCAGGCAAACAGCGGAGGAGATTTGAACCTGTGACTTGATTCAGATCTAAGCTAGTTTGTGTGTAGCAGGTGGAGATAGTACTGAGTACTTGTGAGGAGTATTGTACTATGTATTGTTACATGTTCTCTATCATTATAATATACAGATAGTTGGGGGTTTTCAGCTGCATGCTTTCCCCATTACATACTGTGTTGATATGTGTGATTGATGTTTCAATGTGCGCATGCGATTGTTTTTTAATTCCGCAAATTGATGATCAATGGTAGAGGAGGTTATGTATTATGCATGCATTTTGCAAATAGTGTATAATCAGGATAATCTCTGTGAATAAGTGTTATATTATTCAAAATTTCTACATGGTATCAGAGTGAAGTTGATCATCAGATCTATTATTCAGAAAGTGATTACATTTTATTTCTTCAGGCAGAGTCTGTAATCAGGCCAGGTAGCCTCTAGATTTATCCTTCTTTTGGAAGGTGAGATATCCGGTGAATGCCCATACAGTCAATCTCGGTACGAGAAATACCTTGTTCTCATGAATTTTAGATCAGAAGCGGTTGAGTTTTGAGCTGGTGGAATTCCAATTTGCAGCAGTGTTTTCTTGGTGTCGAAATTGAAATGTATTTCAACGGATTGCGATTGGAGTATGCCCTTGAAGGCAGCTCGAATTACATTGCATGGAAAGATAGGATGGAGGTGGTGTTAGATGAAAATGGGCTGTAGGAGTTCATAGATGCTGAAGTACCAAAGCCTACTGATGCTGCTCAAGTTGAGGCTTGGCAAAAGAAGACAACAAAGTGTCGAAGGATTCTATTGGAGGGCGTGAAGGATCACATTGTATCTACCCTGCATGGAAAGGCTTCTCCACACTTGATGTGGAAAGTGTTGACAGATTTATTCCAAAGCAAGAGCGACCAGAGGAAGTTGGTGCTCAAGGATAAACTCAGAAACATTAAGTGTGAGAAAGGAGACAATATGCCCAAGTATCTCATGAAGTTCACCTAATGCCGAGATGAGCTGGGAAGTGTGGGGGTGACTGTCGATGATGAGGACTTCGTGAGCTTGGCTCTCCTTGGTCTTCCGAAGAGTTGGCTTTCCTATCAGGACTCTGTCAATGGTTGGGAGAAATTGCCAGGATGGGAGACACTTTGGTCGGATCTTGTGCAAGAGGAGATCAGGCGGAATACCAGGGACGGATCTTCATCAAAGCCATCTGATGAAGAAAATTGCACTTTGGCTGCCAAAGCAAAGAAGGGGAAGAATAAGAAAGCTTCTCATTATAGTGCAAAAGGAAAGAAGTAGGACATGTCCAAGGTGAAGTTCTTTCACTGTCACCAGGACAGACATTATGACACAAATTGTCCGCAGAAGAAGAAAAATAAGCAAGTTGCTGGATCTGCAGCGGGAGAGGCCTTAGCCTCGCAGTTTGAGCTGGATTTTTCACTGATCACATGCTTGGTATCAAGTGTGATGGGGTCGGTATGGTTCTTGGACAGTGGTGCATCTTTTCACATGACAGGAGATCGAGATTTGTTTTTTGATCTAGATGAGAAAGATCTTGGAGTGCACATCGAGATGGCGATGATGGTAGATACAATGCGACCGGTATTGGTACCATTTCTTTTGAGAGGGAGTCTGGTAAACCCTTCGTATTGAAGGAAGTGATGCATGTTCCAGGATTGAAGAATAATCTTATCTTTGTGGCGATGTTAGAAGACAAGGGATATGATGTTGTCTTCAGCGAAGGAAAGGCTTTCCTGCGTAGTAAGACAACTAGAGAAATCCGGAAGATAGGGGTTCGAGTCAAGAACCTTTATCAATTACATGTAGATGGCTATGCAGCAATGGCATGCAAGGCAGAAGGAGTGGTGAGTCGGGGTGATGGCGAGCTGTGGCACTAGAGATTGGGCCACCTTCACCATGGCGCTTTGAAGATACTACATCAGATTTCTACTGGGCTTCCTAAAAGCACTCTTGCGCAGTCAGATTAGTGCAAGGGGTGTACTTTGGGAAAATTTGTGAAAGCCACCTTTCATGAGAAGGATAGTCGCGCCACGATGATCCTTGAGAGAATTCACACAGACATGTGTGGACCTTTATTAGTAGCTTCGACAGCAAAGCACAAGTACTATGTGATCTTTGTTGATGATTTCTCTCGAAAGTGTTGGATCTTCTTCATGTAGAAAAAGAGTGAGACATACTCAAAGTTCTGTGAGTTCAAAGCACTAGTTGAGAAGGAATCGAGGAAGAAGGTGAAGGCTATTAGGAGTGACAATGGTGGTGAATTCATCTATGGCGAGTTCAAGGACTTCTATAGTGCAGAAGGGATTCGAAGAGAGCTCATAGCTCCCCATATCCCACAATAGAACAGGGTTGCTGAGCGGAAGAACAGAATGATTGTGGGTGTTGCACGGGCGATGTTGCATGATCAGGGCCTACCCCTTCACTTGTGGGCAGAGGCATGCAATACTGCAGTATATGTGCAGAACCATTGTCCTCACAAGATACTTGGCATGAGTACACCCGAGGAGGCTTATTCTGGTAAGAGGCCTGATATTTCCCATTTGAGGATTTTTGGTTCTCGTGTTTACATGCATGTAATGAAGGATGCTAGGAAGAAGCTGGAGCCGACTGCAGAGGTGGGGATATTTGTGGGGTACGCTGATACGCCCCACAACTATCGTGTGTATTTTCCAGACAGTCGCAAGACTGTTGTGCGACGAGATATCAAATTTCAAGAGGAGAAAGCCATGAAGTGTTCGCTTGAGAGGGATCCACACTTGCATGCAGATGAGGAGCTATTAGTTCCTAAGGATGAGCTTCAGGATGTGGATCAGCCACACGATGAAGTTCATGGAGTGGAAGAGACCACTCATGCAGCGCCAACCATCAGAGGGCGAAAGCGCACTACAAAAGCTGAGCGACTGGCTCAAGATGCAGAGAAGGTTGTAGGACCACCTACAACACAACGCAGACAAAGACAGTCACCTGATCGATACACTGGATACATGGCTCTTGTGAGCAAATGTGTCGTGATTGAGCCATCCTCTTTCGAGGAAGTTGTGGAGGATCCCACATGGGTAGATGCCATGGTGGAAGAGTATGATTCGATTGTCAGAAAAAGTGCATGGGAGATTGTCCCAAGACCGGAGGGGAAACCAGTGGTGGGTTCGAGATGGATCTACAAAGTTTGGCAACGCAACAATGGACTATTTGTTTCTCGGAGGTAGTGGATGCCATTGTTTATCGACATCGAAGGTAGTGGACGCCACTGTTTATCGATATTTGGTGGGGTCGCTTATGTATCTGGTCAATACACGACCCGATATATTTTATGCTGTTAACCAACTTTCACAAGCTATGGTTAAGCCAACCAAGCTCTTCTGGAAGGCAGGCAAACATGTATTGCGTTATCTCAAAGGCACATCAGGATATGGATTGTGGTACAGACAGGAGGATGAGGTGAAGCTATGTGGCTTCACGGATGCAGATTAGGTAGGGATCCCAACAGACAGAAAGAGCACATCTAGAGGGATCTTCAGTATCGGGTCGACAACAGTTTCTTCGTACAGTAGGAAGCAGAGATTCGTGGCACTCAGTTCAGCAAAGGCCGAGTATATGGCAGCAAGTCTAGCTGCATGCGAGGCTATATGAATGAGGAAGATTCTGGTCGGGTTGTTCGGGTCACACTTGGAGCCTACTGTGATTTATTGTGATAACCAGAGTTGCATTAAACTCTTGGCTAATCTAGTATTTCATGATAGATCCAAGCACATCAACATCAGGTACCATCATATCAAAGATTGTGTGCAGTGGAGAATCATGTTACTTTCATACATTCCCACAGAGGATTAGGATGCTGATATCTTAATGAAGGTGCTCACCAGGAGAAAATTTGAATACCACAGAGGCAGGATAGGGGTCGCAGATAATCCATATCTTGTTGAGAGGGAGCGTTGAAAATGTAACAAGATGATGGAGCTTAGTGAAAAGAAGTCACCTTCACTATGTGGTCCCGCAGGCTATTTTTGGCACAAAGTCTATTTTTAGACATATGGATCATGGTCTATGAGTTGCAGGAAGCTATTTATGGATGATTGGTCACGTTGGTAAAAATATATGGACCTCTATTTTTAGACATATGGGCGGAGTCTATTTTTAGACTGCCAGTCAAAAAATAGAATAGTCGAATATTATTAGCTCTTAATAATATTTAGACTATAAACATTATCTTATCCTCTTGCAACACTTTAGTTCGAGCTACGGATGTGGCACATGCAACTGCCAGAAGGAAATACGCTTTTCCTATGGGTTAGTTGAGCTATTGCATGATGGACTTCAGTTAGAATTTAAGTGATTGAGTTTGGTGGAGTTGATTGAGGAGTTGATGCAGTTGTGTTCAGTTTGACTTAGTTGAACTAGTTGTATTTAGTCTAACTGACAAATACACTAGTGATGAGTGGTGTGATTAATTATTAATTAATTCACTAATTATTAACTCATAAATCAACTAAAGAATACATCAGTTAACTCAGTGCATGGACAGTTCAATATAGACAAGTGTTAGAGTTGGGTGAAAGGGTGAGACTACTATCAATTGTGACTATAGCTGTGCATGAGATTTGCACAATCATTTATTGAGATTGCCAATGAGGACTACGCAGTACAGGCCAAGGAAATTCGAACTTGGATCAGATTCATTCTCAACAGGGATTGCGCAGTGGAGGCAGGCAAACAATGGAGGAGATTTGAACCCGTGACTTGTTCAAATCTGAGCTAGTTTGTGTGTAACAGGTGGAGATAGTACTGAGTACTTGTGAGAAGTATTGTACTATGTATTGTTACATGTTCTCTATCATTATAATATACAGATAGTTCGGGGTCTTCAGCTGTATGCTTTCCCCATTAAATAATGTGTTGATATGTGTGATTGATGTTTCAATGTGCGCATGCAATTGTTTCTTAATTCCGCAAATTTATTATCTACAGTAGAGGAGGTTATGTATTATGCATGCATTCCGCAAATAATGTATAATCAAGATAATCTCTGTGAATAAGTGTTAAATTATTCAAAATTTCTACACATCTATAGACAGGAAGCCATCTTTCCTCCTAACGTTACCCTTCCCTCTTTATAGCTCTCCCAAGCTTCGAGAGGGACCCCTTCAGCCTTACTTCAAAAAATGATCAACCAATTGGTGAGGTTGGAGGAATTGAGAGATAAAGCCAGAAATAAATTTAGAAATCACCAAATGATTGTGAAGAGATGGTTTGATCTCCATCTGGCAAGAGATAAAGATTACCAAGTAGGAGAGCTAGTCTTGAAATGGGACAAGTTGAGTGAGCCAAAAGGTAAACACACAAAATTCCAACACTTATGGCTGGGCTCGTTCCATTTTGAGGAAAAAATTGGTTAGGGAACTTATAGATTGAGAACTTTATAGGGAGAAACTGAAAAACTCCTTGTTAATGGCCAACATCTTAAGAGATAATTCCAGTAGCCACCACATGGTGGTTACCACCTGAGTAGGTTAGGATTCATTTTATTTTTTTTGTTAGCTTAAGTTATATTTTCATCCCATACGTTCTTATTTTTTCTGCAAAGTTTATTTTCCTTCTATTTTGAATTTCAGTCCTTTTCAGGCATTTGATTTTATTCTTTCAGTCTCGTTTTCACCTTTTATAACCCTCTTATGATCACCCTCATTCACTAGATTCATCTTTTGCTTCCCTCATTAACCTGATGATGAGTCTACTGATCCTAAATTCATTATTACCTTGCAAATTAAGCGAGCCTTCGATGAGCCTATGAGAACTTGCAAAATCAGCGGTGAAATTTGAGTCAAAGCCACTCATTGGCACATGTTGGGAACTATGAAGGATCTGTTGATAACCTGGATACGAGAAGCTTGTAGGGACATCTTTATAAAACAAAAAATGTGTAACTACAAATTGGATTAGCATGGTGGAATGCTGCATTTTCAAAATTCCACCTAGATCTAGCCTTTACTTTCCTATGAGGTTTGCAGTTATTCTCCATTGTTTCCATCCATCACACAAATTTCCAATATTTGTCATCTACAAGCCAACCTCCTTTCATGGGCTAAGCTCACTATCATTTAGCCTATGGCAAATCCAATTGTGCTCTAGTCCTTGTACCTAAAACTGGAAGGACTTATTTAAAAGAAAATGAAATGTTGAGTCCTTGTGCCAATCTGGAAGGACAGTTTGTTCGGGAAGCCGGTTGGAGTAGGGATTGTTGCTAGGCTCAGAGTACCAATTGATATAGCAAACCCAACCTTGCTTAAGCGGTTTAAAAATATGGCATGATCCATGACTGCACCCCATTCGATCATATGAAAGTATAGCACTAAAATTTCTTACATAAAGTGCAGATAAGCATATCTACATATATTCATCAAGCTTGATGCACGATAAAGAGCTGAGGTACACACCTAAATAGGTACTGACAAACCGGTGATGGTCCTGAAAGGATTTTGAAAGTAGAAAACAGGTAAAGGAGGGTCAATAAATTCCATAATATGACCATGGAAGAATGCCTATCAAAACCCTAACATTAAGTAGAAGCTATTTGTCTTTGTCTCGCCCAAAGCAATTAATGTTGAAGTGGAACACACGCCTGTTCGCCTATACAATATACATTTCAAGTTTATCTTAACACCCTGGTGTTCTACGGATCAAAGTTTATTTGGTAACAAAGATAACTGGTTCGCCCAGTCGTTCGCCATTTCTTGTGGCCACAACCACCACCCTATTAAAACTTGCTCTAGTGGCAAATTTGAATGGGTCCCCTAGAAGTTTGATCTTTCATGTCTTCGAATGATCTATTTTTATCCCAGGGATTTTAACTCTCTGTCAAATCAAATCTTCAACTGTTAATGGTTAAGACTCCCCTTGATTAAATATCTGCAGCATGATTCATTAATAACCTAGTCTAGAACTTCATTCATATCTTTCATCGGGCTTTTTCAATCCTCATAAACCTTCATGGTGCTCTATGCCCACACATATAACCAAACCCCACTCTTTACTATGGTCGTATGTGGACTCAACCCACAAAACCTTCTATCGCCCCTTTATTTCTATTATAACAATTTTGTAATAGAAATACTTTGCAAGCATATTTGACTTACCTTTTCCGCACTTTTTCGATCTTTATACATTTCTCGATGCATGCCTTTATCGCTATCACAATTTCTCAATTTCTGCGGTTACATTGTGCATTCCTCTTTTGCATCCGATAAGCGAGGACCTTCCGGACTTTAAATGCAATTAACCACGTCCATATCCTTTTGGGTCTGCTGCTATATCATTTATCGCAATCGCTTGTCGGATCCTCCATTGCAAATCGCAATCGGTGGGACCCAAGGCCCATACATAAGGCATTCCGTGATATGATGGACCTGCCGGGATTATTAAGCGTAGCAAATATGATTTCGGGTTCGAAGCCCATCGCAAATCGCAATCGGCGAAATTAAAAGCTTATACATAAGGGGCGATGCTGTACAACGGACCCGAAGAGACTATTAAGCATAACACATATGATTTCGGGTCTGCTCCCCAATCACAAATCTCAATCGACGAAACCCAACATTTATACATAAAGTGTGATGCGATATGGCGGACCTAGAGGGATTATAAAACACAACACATATATTTTTGGGTCCAGCCAATCGCAAATCGAAATCGGTGGGACCAGGGGTGATGTTGCATGTGACTACTCGATGTGATGTGCGATTGCGACTTAATTGCATCGCAACCTTAGTTGGACGAAGGGCCGATTTTTTAACACTTGTTCCTTTTGATTCTATAAAAGTTTTATTGAGGGCAAGATTTGTGTTTTTAGGCAGTTCTACCATATTTTCACAAGCATAGCTGATGTTGATTATTTTTGCAAGCGAGGACCAAGAGAAGGCAAGCGAGGTCGAAGAGTGGATGCGTAAGCATCAAGAATGGCTACGGGTAAAAGATGCACGAGTGAATCCTAAGAATACATATATACAGGTGTACTCTATTTAAGGTCCGACCTTAGGCATTTATGGTCGGGTTTCCATGTGTTACCTGTGTATCCCGAAAGTGATGTTGCCCCGGGTTTCATCATGAGGAGATGACACGCAGTCATTCTCCTTTCCATTGGCATCCATTCATTCCCCCAGGAAATAGAACGCTCCAGCAAATGTGACCTCGACGTGTCAACATTTCACCGACCGTTCTACGTCTGTATATTTTGATTTGTATATTGAAAAGGGGAGGAAGGTGGAAAGTCAAGGGGAAGATGGAGGGTCAGTCTTGTTCTGCATAAATATTACCTCCAGAGATGGGAGGAGGACTTTTTTTTGGGCATAACAGCTTTTGGATTTATTGTGCTAATAAATAAGACTGTTTGGATCAAGAAGGAGCCTTTTTCCGATTCATCATCCTTTTCTTTCATGCGTTTAGAATTAAGGTGTTGTTGTTGGCATAGATATATATATGTTTTGTTTTTGTCTATATTGGTAACCGACAGTTCGTTACTAGTCTTGGTTATTCAAATATAATTTGTTGCCACGGTTAATTCATGAGCAGTTGTCGATTCGAAACCTTGTTAAACATCAGTTGCAATTTTTATTTGTATGGAAAGGAATGTGTATTCATGTATGAGTAATAATATTGCAATTAAGATTTAATATAGCCTTATTTGTCTGTGAACCAGTAATTGATTCATTTGGACTTGGAATCAATATATGATGTTTAATCTCTTTTTTTATGCTCCTACATGATAGATTAGAATAGTTAGGACTAGCATAAGTAGTTAGAATAAGTATAGATAGGATCTGATACATATAGGTTAGTTTTTTCTATTGTTGATTTAATGGAAGTCTTCCTCCAGGGAGTAATATTTCAACACCTATAACAGTTTACGGGGTCCTTTAAGACCCGGTTGAACTAACCATTCCAAACGAAAGCATATCTAATCGGGGTCTGTGATCGGGTTGGTTCCCTTTGTGGGCATAGCGAAATTTTGTCGTTTCAACAGAAGGTATGATCAATAGTGAGGAAAGCAGATTCCCCAACCCAAATCAGTCACAAAGATGAAGTGAAAGAGTGTCATGTTCAATAGCGACTCATTTCCATTAATATATATGAAGCCTTGTTGTCCCAATTTCCTAACTATTTCTTTCTAGTACCTCTTTGTTTTTTACAAGCTTGAGGAGGATAACATATGCTTGATCTATAAGTTCATTCTTCGGATGAATCCTTCTGAGTATTTTTAATGAAAATTAAGAAGGAGTGGGTTGGTCTCATCATAATTGACGAGTCCATCATTGTTTAATGCTTTTACAAGTCCACAAGGCGTAACTCAACTTATTTTCATTTTTAGAGGGTTTGAAAAAAAGGCGTAAAAGAAAACTCCAAGAGGTTCCTTTTCATAAATTTTCTCTTAGGCCCGAAAAGGCATAAAACAATACCCAATTGAACATTTTATCAATGTTTGACTAAAGTATTCATTTTCCATAAATAGTCCATCACTGCCCGAAAAAGGGTTAAACTTATATTGGGTAGACACCTTTTCATTTACTTTAACAAATTCGAAAATAGAAGTGCTCGACAATCTTTTCGTGTTTTGGGAGTCTAAAAGTACCTTAAAGAGGACTACAGGAGGTTCCTTTTTCAGAATCTTAACGAGCCCAAAAAAGTGATAAAAGTGTATTCATTCATCTAAATTACTTGTATTTAACTTATAATCTGCATTACATCCTTTAATTACCTTTTAACCCGCCCAGAACACCACAAAAATATTAAAAATACATGATACATTTTAAAAATTAGGTCAAAACATTAAAATAATATTCAATAATGACTAATTTGACCATAAAAGGTAAAAATGTAATTTCATTTCTTACCATTTTCATTTTACCAAGTGAGTGAGCTCTGAGTGGTTTTTACCTTCAATCTTCAACATTTGATTGCAGCCAATTTGGTGGACCATTTCCAGTTTCGTCAGTTCTAAGTAGGATACCTATCCTTTCTCTTCATTTCTACGATTTCCATATCTTGTTTAATGTATTATTTAGGAAAAAAGAATAGGATTAAAAAGTCGCCCTCGACCAATCTCACTCCTCCTATATTGAGAGTTGTGATGGGTAAACAAATTAAACACCAATTAAGGTAACCCAGTGCACTCACCACTGAGGGTGAGTGCTATGGGTTATTATGTTCAAGAAAAAACAATGAGATGGGCACAACAAGGATTTCAAATTTTTTTTTTGAGTTGGTTTTTTCCCCAAAAATTGTCCTATTGTTGATTTTATGTGTACTTCATGCTATTTGCAAGTGTTTTACCAGGGAGAAAATGGATTTGACCTAGAGAGAAAGGGAGCATGAAGCTCAGGACATGGTTGTTGCTAATGATCCAACAACTATACAATATTTGAGGAACTGTGGGCTTCTAAAGTTTTTTATGATTCCCGGTATGAAGGCTGAATTAGAATTGTTGTAATATTTGGTAAGATGTTGAGATACACATGGATAGTACTTCAATATTGGAGTACACATTTTCACAATAGACGTCGTAGACATATACTTCCTTATAGAGTTATCATGGAGAGGAGCTCCTATTTCATTATCTAGATTCAGGCGAGGTGGATAGATAGTGAAGGATTACCTTGTTGTTCATTGTTGACCTCAATCTGAAATAACTAAGTATGGAAAACTTGAGATAAAGGATGTTGTGCAAATTCCCCTCACGACAATCCTTTTTACTATTACTCAGTTGGTTGGTAGTGTTGCTTTACATTTAGCTCCCAAGACCCAGATGTAGTACACCTTAGAATGCTTAAAGACTGCAATATTCAACTAGTGTGAAGAGGCTTTAGTCAATATAAAGGAACAACTCAATAGATAAAAAATCAGACGATTGAATAATTTTGGATACGGCTCCATATTGGTATCATTTTCTTTATAGAGAGTGTCATTTCTATGACCTCGGTAGATATCCCACAAAATTTCTGGACCTAGAGAGCATCATATGAAGCAATGGGTAGATTTGATGGCAAGCCATGAAGGAGCGCCCATCATGACATTCACTCCTATCGATTTTGATTAGTTGTGGGATTGGTTGATTATGACTCAAGACTACCCATATGTCGGAGCTAATTTCTGTGGAGATCCAGGGCTCGTTTTACTTGAAGGAAAGCAATA
Source organism: Pinus taeda (assembly GCA_000404065.3). Lineage (NCBI taxonomy): Eukaryota > Viridiplantae > Streptophyta > Pinopsida > Pinales > Pinaceae > Pinus > Pinus taeda. The sequence continues at coordinate 72,777 of APFE030810024.1, forward strand.
GAGCGATGTAGGTAAAACAAAGTCATTTCGAATCTTTTTTGTTTTTTTGGCTTACAATATTTTTATTTTAAGTGTATCAAATACTAATTATTGGTTTTACATGCAAATATTGGACCTATGCGACCAATAGGCATGTTGCCTATTCATCAACACACATAGCCACATCTTGTATAGGCTGAGGATGCAAGGGGTGTAGGAAGAGATGGTTGATCTCGACACAATGGAGATAATTGTCGAGTTTGAGCATCATGTCTAGGATTTAACTAACAGTGTTCTAGACACAGGGATTAATGAAGACACTATTCATCTACAGTGGTACACTATAAGAGTGCCATATCATATCAATTGATTGTTGTGTAAAGTTGTCTATGCGATTGCGTGTTATCATGAACATCGTCGGGATTAGTTCCCTAAGAGGATTTTGAGCCATATTTTATCTACATGTATTTTGATATTATAGTTTGTTTGGACATATGTGTCTCGGACACAATATTTTGTAAAAATGAACACTATATACAATTTTCTATCTATGGTTGTCTCC
>APFE030810026.1:0-15903 GCA_000404065.3 Pinus taeda
TTCTGATATTTTCTTAATATTAGCATAATCATATTTATTAATGTGGTATATAACTATATCTACTAATGTGATTGATATACAGAGATAGATTTATTTCAACCACATATAAAACCAAAAATTTAAATAATTTTTTTAATAGGACGTCTTTTGATTTGTACTTAACACTATTACAACCACATTTAAAAAATGTGGTTGATATACCGAGGTAGGATTATTTCAACCACATGTACAACCACATTAGAAAATGTGGTTGATATTCATGAACAGCCTTATATCAACCTTATTAATAATTATTAAGTGGATAATGTAAATCTAACTATTAAAAATTAACCATTTGTAATATCTATCTATATATATATTACTAGGTAGATCAAGAGTGGTTATTCATATTACTTAGATTTAGATCTCAAATTCAATTTGGTACAAAAGCAATATATGAAACTATTGAAATACAACTTGTTGAATAGGACATGTTTAATTTTATTATTTGAAAATTTAATTTAAGTTGCTATTTTTTTTTATTGTCGTGGTTTCATAGTTTTTTAGGTTTAAAAAAATAATGTGGAATTTGATATACATTGATTTGATAATAATAATTTTTAATTTAATATACATTGATTTTATAAAAAATAACAATGCTTTAATGAATATTGATATTAATACAAAACATAGGTTTAATTTTATTATTTAAAAATTTGTAATCTAATATATTGCAATTTCAAAATTTAATTTAAGGTGCTAATTTTTTTTTATTAAAGTGGTTTCATAGTTTTTTAGTTATAAAAAAATAATGTGGAATTTGATATACATTGATTTGATAATAATAATTTCTAATTTAATATACATTGATTTTATAAATAAATACAATATTTTAATGGACATTGATTTTAATACAAAACATTAATTTAACCTATAATGGTTCCAAATAATTTTAATAGAATCCTTTTTTAGTCTTTAACACCCTCATCATTACAATAATGTGTAGTTTAACATACACTACTTTTACATAATAATTTGTAACCAATACAATATTATGCAATATTATGTAGTTCAATGTACATTACCTTTATATGATAATTTGTAATTTAATATAACATAAAATGATTTAATGCAAAACATTGTTTTAATATATAATGATTTTATACGTTACTTTGTAATTTATGTGATTTAATATATAGTGATTTATCTATTATAAATGTTATAAAAAATAATTTAATTAATGTGTTTAGTAATAAAAATTGATGTTAGATCTTAGACTTTTGTGATCCATATTGATAATGAGGTTGTATTTGCGATTAATCACATTGTAGAGATTTGGTCCACGTTTCTAACCAACTAATGTGGTTCAATCTCAGGACAAATCACATTTATCAGGTGTTTCACAGCATTTATCATGAGGATCCACCACATTAGTTGGTTCGAAAAGTCGACCACATCCCTACAATGTGATTAATCTAAAAATAAAAACTTATTATTAATAAAAAATAAATAACATATTAATTTTTTGATAATTGCTTTAATAATACAATGCATTAATATATATTCATATTTCATATTTCATATATTGTAGGTTTGAAGTTGAGATTTGGTACAATTGACATTCTATTTTCTGTCTTTCAAATCAATCAAGGATTAAAAAATCTTATGGGAAATATTGTAAAGAAAATCATATAAATATATGAAATGGAATAGAAATAAATATGGAGGAGATACATTTTTGTTTTTGCCCATTATTATAACACTAGAGTTTTGGACATTGATTTTAATACAAAACACAGGTTTAATTTTATTATTTCAAAGCTTGTAATCTAATATATTGAAATTTCAAAATTTATATTAAGGTGCTAATTTTTTTTATTAAAGTGGTTCCACAGTTTTTTAGTTACAAAAAAACAATGTGGAATTTGATATACATTGATTTCATAATAGTAATTTTTAATCTAATATACATTGATTTTATAAACAAATACAATGTTTTAATGGACATTGATTTTAGTACAGAACATTTCTTTAACCTATAATGGTTCCAAATCATTTTAATAGTGATGCAGGAGCATCTAGGTCACCATGACTGGGCGAAATCTCTACCAGGTTGGAAGGTTGTTGATTATCTTGATTGTTTTTCTTTATTTAGTTTATGAGGTCATGAGGTAGGATTTTAATTTGTTTTATTTTTGAGTTTCTATGTTAAGTCAGGGATAAATGGACGGCTAGGATTATTATGGTCCAAAAAATAATAAAACAATAATTAAGAAGTAATATATCAACTTAGAAGAGAAAAGACAAAATTGTCTAAATAAAATCTTGTAATGTCAATCGAACTATGGTTATCAACCATATCATGTCTATCCAAATGAAATCCATGACAGTTTCAATTAACTGCAATAAAAAAATTTTAAGAGCAGAAATGTAAGACAAAAGCAAGCTTCAGCATTTTCATATTAGAGAAATAAAAGAAACAGAGACAGATCTTATTTTCCAGATATTGTCCATCTGTATTCATTGCCTATTTACTGTAACACTGTAATTTCATTTAGCGAATTGCAAAGAGTTGTACTAACAAACTGTGAGCGACCACGTAAGGTCGTCGTGTTCTTGTCTATCAAACAAACCATTTCGAATTCATGCAAATGTCCATATATAGAGTGAGAGACCAGCGAGTGGATCGACAGTCCTTGTACTGAAAGATAGCAAACGACTGAGAGAAAACAGGAAATAGAGTGTGAAAGAGAAACCCACAACAAAGGTATTTCACCAAACATTTCTCATAATTTACAAAAGTTGAACAGTAATAAAAAAACAGTATTTCCCTTGCTGATGACCGAGACATATACATACATATTATATTCTTTGATATATAAAAACAAGTATCGTGTCCAAAGTGGACAAACACTAGTCTAGGGTTTGGGAAGAGTAACCCCATAACCTTTTCAATAAGCAGTTAACTAGGAATTATAGCCAACCCAAAGTTTAACGTTCAAAAAGGACGTCAACCATAGATGAAAAGCAACAAACGACCAACTATCAACTCTACAGAAACCACAGAATCCTAACAGTGCATGGAAAAATTGAAGAGCCAGAGCCTACCGGCAGAGGTTCGCCACCTTTGGAAAGTTGAAACACGGAGGAACCCGCATACCCAGGTCGAGTTGCTGACCTGTACAAACAAATGAGCATTGTCAACATACTTACGTAGCAAAAGAACTAGAGTCGAAACCTGCACAGAAACAAAATGGTTTTCATACCTTACCTGAGTAAGCCTAACCAAGGCTCGAGGAGCAGAGTCGTTGCCAAGAAAACCGATAGAGCTGAGACTGAAGGAACATTGCTGGTTAGCGTCAATACCATGAGGAGGCTAATTTGAATAAGGGAAGGGGTCAATACCTGTTCAGGGCTGCGGAAAACCACCAAGTTGCTACCTGAATCCAAGATGAAAAAAGTTGACATCATTTTATGCACAGAGCAGTGACTAGAGACAAGGATAATACCAACAAAGGTGACCAAATGAAGGCAGAAGAAAAGGAATAATAGCAAGGAGAAGTTACTATACGGGACACCAGACTTTACAACCAGACCAAAGTAGAACAACAAGACGAGACAATAAACCTTACCAAGTGAAGAGGAGCCAAGCGAGCACACCAAAACCAGCACGGTATCGAGCCATCGGAGAAAACCATCAACGAGCTTACAACCAAGTTGGAAAGGCCGGTATACACTCACAGTCACACATGGACAATAACTAGGGATCGCCATACTCACTAGAGTAGAGACCACACAGGACAATCCACAAATCCTCGCAGTAACCTCACCGGTGAACAAAACAATATCGAATGACGGGGAAGCCAAAGTGTTTTGGCCAAAGAGCAGGTCGAGGAACCAGGCTCGAGGTGAGTAGGTGGTGAGTAAATGTAGAATTAACTCATTCCATCGCCAAACAAATATCAACAGACCAACTTGCATGTAACCATCGAAAACATTCCCCAACATATAACACGTCATAATGTCCAACAAATAAACATAACCTTTTGGGAAACGTGAAAGTTTGCACCAGTGCCACTGGGCTACATCAGAGTGGTATCAGAGAAGTTGTTTATGTTAGTAGGAGGAATGGAGAGAGGAAGGCGAGGCCATGGCAGAGGTGCTCGAAGATTGGCAGAGGAATGATTGAGAGAGGAGATCAGAATTCTTGTTGCCTGCTTGGAGGCAGTAGAGGCAAGTAGACGAAGAGATCTGGAAATAGGCGATGCCAGTGAAGAGGAAGTTGAAGTAGCAGCAGACGGACTAGAAGGTGAATCGACAGAAGTGAGATTGTTGAGATCTGTTTTAGTAGGAAGCAGTAAACCCAAGCCAGAACTCTCGACGTATGACGACAACCTGTCTATCGAAGTTTTATTAGATTGGATTAGTGAGATGAATAAGTATTTTGATTGTGAGGAAGTCAGTGAAGACCGGAAAGTTAAATTCACTATGACGAAATTGAAGGGACATGCAACCCTATGGTGGAATAGTGTCCAAAACGAGAGGAAGAGATTGAACAAGGCGCTGATTAAAACCTGGTCAAGAATGGTGGCCAAGTGAAAGGGCAGATTTTTGCTGAGGGACTATCAGATTGCATTGCAAAGATAGGTGCCGAATCTGAGGCAAAAAGGATTGATGGTAAGGGAGTACGTGAATTTGCGGGCTTGATATACAGAGGATACAATGTAAAGAAAAACTAGGTATGTTAATGGGCTGAGGTTAGATATCTTGGACGAAGTCGATATTTTATCTCCGAACAACACCGAGGAAGTGTATCAGAGTGCAATGAAGGTTGAGGAGAAAATTACTAGAAAGCAGAATGCCTGGAGGGGACGAGGAGCCTGCAGAGGGAAAGCCCAGTCCTATGGAAGGGGTCGAATTGCTAACAGCAATGAGGAAGCCAACAGTTCTAAAGCTTTTGGATCAGCGGATAAAGGTGACAGTGCAAGAGGTGGTAGGTCATCCCAGCGAAGCAGGGGAAATGGCAGAGGTAGAGGGGCTGGTTATCAGTGTTATAGGTGTCACAAATGGGGCACTGCTCGTTTAAATGTCCAGAAGCAGATCCAACTGGACAGCAGGGTGCATATGTGGCACAACCGAAGGAAGCAGCAGCACCTCCTCAAGAAGTAGAGAATGCTCTAGAGAGGGGAGAAGATTCGGTGCTGCACAAGGTATTGTTAAAACCAGTCAAGGATTTCACCGAACAGACGCAGTGGAAGGCTTTGTTTTGGACAATCTGTAAGTCACGAGGTAAGTGCTAGAATTTAATTATTGACAACGGTAGTACTGATAATTTAGTGTCCACAGAAATGGTGGAAAAATTGGAGTTGAAATGCTTGAAGCATCCCAACCCTTACAGAGTTTCATGGCTGCCAAAAAGGCCACCAGTTGTTGGCAGATGAACAGAGTGAGGTCGAGTTTCAGATAGGAAGATACAAGGAAAAAGTTGTTTGTGACATCATGCCAATGGATGTATGTCACATACCGCTGGGCAAGCCTTGGAAGTATGATAGGAAGGTGGTACATGATGGATTGACGAACTGTTATAAATTTGTGAAGGATGGCATCAAGCATACGCTTGTACCCATCAAGGAAGAAGGGACAACTGAGACTAGTGAGCCAAGAACATTGTTGGTGAGCGGAAAATTGTTTTTAAAATAGGTTGAGGACAGTGAGATAGGTTATGCGGTTGAAAAGAAAGCAAGGGGAATCTTGTTTCATACGGAGATATTAGATTTACCTACAGAGATCTAGCAAATGTTGGAGGAGTTTATGGACATAGTTGTAGATGACCTTCTAGACAAGTTACCCCCTAAATAGAGCATAAGTCATCATATTGACTTCATACCTGGAGCCAGTTTGCCAAAAAAAGCAGCATACCGAATGAGCCCCAAGGAAAATGGAGAAATTAGGAAGCAGGTGCAAGAACTATTGGACAAGGGATTGATAAGGGAGAGCTTGAGCCCTTGTGCTATTCCAATGGTCCTCGCTCCCAAGAAGGGAGGAGAATGGCAGATGTGCACCGACTCGAGAGCCATCAATAAAATCACCATCCAGTACAGGTTTCCACTGTTGTGAATGGATGGTATGATGGATTTTTTAAGCGGGGCAGCTTATTTCTCTATGATAGACTTGAAAAGTGGGTATCATAAAATACGAATACAAGAGGGGGACGAATGGAAGACAACCTTTAAGATGAATGAGGGGTTGTACGAATGGTTGGTCATGCCATTTGGGCTGAGAAATGCACCCAGTACATTCATGAGGTTAATGAATGAGATGCTGAAAGAGTATATCAGAAAATTTGTGATTGTATACCTGGACGCCATCCTAATTTTTAGTAGGACAAGGGAAGAACACCTTCAACATGTGCGTAAGGTGCTGGAGAAATTACAACAGAATAAATTGCTAATAAACATGAAGAAATATACCTTTCTGCAGAAGGAATTGATTTATTTGGTGTTTGTAATAGCAGAGAATGAGTTGAAGATGGATCCAGAGAAGGTGGCAATGATAGTGAATTGGCCATCTCCGAAAAATTTATTTGAGGTACGTAGCTTTCACGGATTAGCATGTTTTTATAGGAAATTCATAAATAATTTCAACGAAATTTGTGCGCCAATGCTAGGCACCATCAAAAAGGCCAGCCAACCTTTTCAATGGATAGAGGCAGCAAAGAGAAGTTTCCAGTTGTTAAAGAGGAAGATTACTAAGAGGCCGATCCTGAGATTACCAGATTTCGAGAAGTTATATTAGGTTCGCTGTGATGCTAGCGGGGCAGCAATTGGAGCTGTACTCAGTTAGGAGGATAAGCCTATAGCGTTCTTCAGTGAGAAGGTGAATGAGAGTCAACAGAAATACTCATCATATGATAAGGAGTTCTATGTTGTTGTACAAGTCTTAAAACATTGGAGGCATTATCTATTGGGAAATGAATTTGTGTTGTTTTCAGATAATACTGCACTACAGTATGTAATGCAGTAGCACAAGCTAAACCACAAGCATGCCAAATGGGTGGATTATTTGCAGAGTTTCAATTTCGTATTGAAGCATATTAGTGAGCAAGCAAATAAGGTAGCAGATGCGCTGAGTAAGAAATCTCTACTTCTGTAGGAAACCACTATGTAGGTGCTGGGTTTTGAGCACTTATAGGATTTATACTAGACAAATACAGATTTTAAGGAGACCTATGAGGCATGTCAAAACCCTTTAGTGAGAGATAACAGTCCTTGGTTGGACTACAATCTACAGGAAAAGTTGTTGTTTAAGGGAGGATAGTTGTGCATACCTGACTGCCTGATGAGGGAGAATATTATTCGAGAGAAGCATAGTGGAAGTTTGGCCAGACATTTCGGCATGGATAACACCCTCAAGCAGCTTAGTCATTTTTACTTTTGGCCGAAGATGCAGAGAGATGTACAAAAGTTTGTGGCCAGATGCAAAGTGTGCCAGTTAGTAAAGGGTCACAGTCAAAACACAAGACTGTACGGACCGTTACCTATTCCAGGCAGACCATGGGACTCAATCAGTTTGGACTTTGTCCTAGGTCTACCGAAAATTCAGCGAGGATACGACTCGGTAATGGTAGTGGTGAACAGACTCTAAGAAATGGCGCATTTTATTCCTTGCAAGAAAACTAGTGATGCCACCCATGTGGCCCACTTGCTTTTCAATGATATTTTCAGGTTACATGGATTGCCAAAATCTATCCTTTCGGATAGTGATGTGAAGTTCATGGGACACTTTTGGCGTACCTTATGGAAAAAATGGACACACAGCTGAGCTATAGTTCTGCATATCACCCGCAAACCGACGGGCAAACTGAGGTTGTAAATAGGAGTTTGGGAAACCTGTTACGAAGGTTGTTCGGGGAGAATTCACGGAAGTGGGATTGAGCGCTAGCACAGGCAGAGTTCGCTTACAACGACTCGCCTAACCACAGCACAGGTTTCAATCCATTTTAGATCCTGTATGGCATGCATCCTCGCGGAGTCCATGAACTACGAGACCTTGGACTGCAGAAAAGGCGAAGCACAGATGAAGAGGATTTCGCTAACACAATGAGAGATTTGCATGAACATGTGAAAATGAAATTACGAGATAGCAGCTTAAAGTACAAACAACATGCAGATATGAAGAGAAGGGAATCACAGTTTGACGTGGGGGACGAAGTCCTCGCGCATTTACGCAAAGAACTCTTTCCCAAAGGTACGTACAATAAATTGAAGTATAAAAAGACAGGGCCTTGAAAATTCCTTCGAAAGTTTTCGGCGAATGCCTACGAGATACAGTTGCCACTTGGAATATGCATTTCACCTATCTTTAATGTAACAGGCCTGTTCCCTTACACGGCTGACCCAGAGCAAAAGGAAGAAGATGGAACCACGTGACCTACATGGAGTACACAGGAATATGGAGAAGCTTGGAAGAGACAGATGCGTTATATTCAACCTCCCGAGATCGAAAGCATTCTTGACACTCAGGCAGTTAAACGAACTTAGCGGAAGGAATATATGCAGTACCTGGTCAAGTGGAAGAACCGTCCTATTGAGGATAGTTCATGGCTTGATGCCACGCAAATTGAATTGACAGGAACTTCAGTCAAGAAGCTCATGGGCTGGAGCCATGATTTCTTTTCGCCCCGGGAGCCTGATGTAGGAGCATTTAACTCACCATGAAAGGGTGAAGTCTCTACCAAGTTGGAAGGTTGTTGATTATATGGATTGTTTTTTTTATTTAGTTTATGAGGTCATGAGGTAGGATTTTAATTTTTTTTATTTTTGAGTTGCTATGTTAAGTCACGGTTAAATGGACGGTTAGGATTATTATGGTCCAAACAATAATAAAACAGTAATTAAGAAGTAGTCTGTCAACTTAGAAGAGAAAAGAAAAAACTGTCTAAATAAAATCTTATAATGTCAACTGAAGTGTGGTTATCAACCATATCATGTCTATCTAACTGAAATCCATGATAGTTTCAATTAACTATAATAAAAAATGTATAAGAGTAGAAATGTAAGACAAAAGAAAGGTTCAACAATTTCATATTAGAGAAATAAAAGAAACAGAGAAAGATCTTATTTTATAGATATTGTCCATTTGTATTCATTGCCTATTTACTATAACATTGTAATTTCATTTATCGAATTGCAAAGAGTTGTACTAATAAACTGTGAGCGACCATGTAAGGTTGTGACCCTTTTGTGTTCTCATCTATCAAACAAACCATTTCAAATTCATTCAAATGTCCATATACAGAGTGAAGGACCAGCGAGTGGATCGATAATCTGAGTACTGATAGATAACAAACGACCGAGAGCAAACAGGAAACAGAGTGCAAAAGAGCAACCTACAGTAAAGGTATTTCACCAAACGATTTCTCATAATTTACACAAGTTGAACAGTAATCACAAAACAGTATTTTCCTTGTTGTTAACCGAGACATATACATACATATTATATTCTTTGGTATATAAAAGAAAGTATTGTGTCCAATGCGGATAGAACCTAGTATAGTGTTTGGGAACAGTAACCCCATAACCTTTTCAACAAGCAGTTAACTAGGAATTATAGTCAGGCCAAAGTTTAAACTTCAAAAGGGACGTCAACCATAAACGAAAAGCAACAAATGACAAAATATCAACTCTATGGAAACCCCAGAATCATAATAGTGTATCAACAGATTGAAGAGCTAGAGCCTACCAGTAGAGGTTTGCAACCTTTGGAAAGTTGAAACCTGGAGGAACCCATGCACCCAGGTCGAGTCGCTAACCTGTACACACAAACGAGCATTGTCAAGATACTTACGTAGCAAAGGAACTATAGTCGAAACCCGCACAGAAACAAAAGGGTTTTCATACCTTACCTGAGTAAGTTAGACCAGGGCTCGAGGAGTAGAGCCATTGCCAGGAAAACTGATAAAGCTGAGACAGAAGGAACATTGCTGGTTAGTGTCAATACCATGAGGAGGCCGATTTGAATCACGGAAGGGGTCAATACCTGTTCAGGGCCGCAGAAAACCACCAAGTTGCTACCTGAATCCAAGATGACGAAAGTTGACATCATTTTACGCACAGAGCAGTCACCAAAGACAATGATAATACCAGCAAAGGTGACCAAACGAAGGCAGAAGCAAAGGAATAATAGCAAGGAGTAGTTACTAGACGGGACACCAAGCTTTACAACCAGACCAAAGCATAACAATAGGACAAGACAAGAAACCGTACCAGGTGAAGAAGAGTCGAGTGAGCACACCAGAGCCAACACGGTATCAAGCCATCAAAGAAAACCATCAATGAGCTTACAACGAATTTGGAAAGGCTGGTATACACTCACAGCTACACCCGGAGAAGAACCAGGGATCGCCATACTCACCAAAGCAGAGACTACACAGGACAATCCACAAACCCTCGTAGCAACCTCACCGACAAACAGAACAATCTCGAATGACTGGGAAGCCAAAGTGTTTTGGCCAAAGAGCAGGTCGAGGAACCAAGGACCGAGGTGAGTAGGTGGTGAGTAAATGCAACATTAACTTGTTCCATTGCTGAACAAATATCAAAGGACCAACTTGCATGCAACCATCAAAAACATTCCCCAACATCTAACATGTCATAAAGTCCAACAAACAAACATAACCTTTCAGACACGTGGAAGTGTGGGCCAGTGCGACTGGGCTACATCAAATAGAATGCATTTTTAGTCTTTAACACCCTCATCAATACAATAATATGTAGTTTAACATACATTACCTTCACATAATAATTTGTAATCAATACAATATTGTGTAGTTCAATATACATTACCCTTATATGATATTTTTTAATTTAATATAATATAAACTGATTTAATGCAAAACATTGTTTTAATATATAATAATTTTATATGTTACTTTTTAATTTATGTGATTTTTAATATATGGTGATTCATCTATTATAAATGTTATAAATAATAATTTAATTAATGTGTTTAGTAATACAAATTAATGTTAGATCTTAGACTTTTGTGATCCATATTGATAATAAGGTTGCCTTTGGGATTAATCACATTGTAGAGATTTGGTCTACGTTTTGAACCAACTAATGTGGTTCATCCTCATGACAAATCACATTTGTTGGATGTTTCGCACGATTTGTCGTGAGGATCAACGGCATTAGTTGGTTTGAAAACTCGACCAAATCTCTACAATGTGATTAATCCGAAAAAAATAAACCTTATTATCAATAAAAATTAAATAACAAATTAATTTTTTGATAATTACATTAATAATACAATGCATTAATATATTAATATTTCATATTTCATATATTGTAGTTTTGAAGTTGAGATTTGGTACAATTGACATATTCTATTTTCTATCTTTCAAATCAATCTAGGATAAAAAAATCTTAAGGGGAATATTGTAAAGAAAATCATATAAATAAATGAAATGGAGTAGAAATAAATATGGAGGAGATACAATTTTCTTTTTTGCCCCACAATTTATACTTATTATAACACTAGGGCTTTGGATATTGATTTTAATACAAAACATAAGTTTAATTTTATTATTTCAAAATTTGTAATCTACTATATTACAATTTCAAAATTTAATTTAAGGTGTTAATTTTTTTTATTTATTTTTTAAACGTGGTTTCATAGTTTTTTAGTTATAAAAAATTAATGTGGAATTTGATATACATTGATTTGATAATAATAATTTGTAATTTAATATACATTAATTTGGTAAACAAATACAATGTCTTAATGGACATTGATTTTAACACAAAACATTGCTTTAACCTATAATGGTTCCAAATCATTTTAATAGAATCCCTTTTTATTCTTTAACACCCTCATCAATACAATAATGTGTATTTTAACATACATTACTTTTACATAATAATTTGTAATCAATACAATATTGTGTAGTTCAATGTACATTACCTTTATATGATAATTTTTAATTTAATATATTATAAAATGATTTGACGAAAATCATTGTTTTAATATATAATGATTTTATATATTACATTGTAATATATGTGATTTAATATACAACAATTCATCTATTATAAAAATTATAAATAATAATTTAATTAGTGTGTTTAGTAATAAAAATTGATGTTAGATCTTAGACTTTTGTGATCCATATTGATAATAAGGTTGTCTTTGGGATTAATCACATTGTAGAGATTTGGTCTACGTTTTGAACCAACTAATGTGGTTCATCCTCATGAAAAATCACATTTGTTGGATGTTTCACACGATTTTTCGTGAGGATCAACCACATTAGTTGATTCGAAAACTCGACCAAATCTCTACAATGTGATTAATCCGACAAAACAAACTTATTATAATAAAAATAACATTGTTAATTTTTTAATAATTACTTTAATAATACAATGCATTAACATATTGATATTTCATATTTCACATATTGTAGGTTTGAAATTGAGATTTGGTACAATTGACATATTCTATTTTCTATCTTTCAAATCAATCTAGGATAAAAAAATATTAAGGTAAGTATTGTAAATAAAATCATATAAATATATGAAATGGAATAGAAATAAATATGGAGGAGATACAATTTTTATTTTTTTGACCCACTAATTATACTTATTATAACACTAGGGTTTTGGACATTGATTTTAATACAAAACATAGTTTTAATTTAATTATTTCAAAATTTGTAATCTAATATACTGTAATTTCAAAATTTAATTTAAGGTGCTAAGTTTTGTTTATTAAAGTGGTTTCATAGTTTTTTATATATAAAAAAATAATGTGGAATTTGATATAAATTGATTTGCTAATGATAATTTTTTATTTAATATACATTGATTTAATAAACAAATACAATGTTTTAATGCAGATTGATTTTAATAAAAACATTGCTTTAACCTATAATGGTTCCAAATCATTTTAATAGAATCCCTTTTTATTCTTTAACGCCCTCATCAATACAATAATGTGTAGTTTAACATACATTACTTTTACATAATAATTTGTAATCAATACAATATTGTGTAGTTCAATGTACATTACTTTTATATCATAATTTGTAATTTAATATAATATAAAATGATTTAATGCAAAACATTGCTTTAATATATAATGATTTTATATGTTACTTTGTAATTTATGTGATTTAATATATAGTGATTCATATATTATAAATGCTATAAATAATAATTCAATTAATGTGTTTAGTAATAAAAATTAATGTTAGATCTTAGACTTTTGTGATCCATATTGATAATAAGGTTGTCTTTGGGATTAATCACATTGTAGAGATTTGGTCTACGTATCGAACCAACTAATGTGGTCCATCCTCACAACAAATTACATTTGTTGGATGTTTTACACTATTTGTCGTGAACATCAAGCACATTAGTTGGTTCGAAAATTTGACCAAATCTCTACAATGTGATTATTTCGAGAAACAACATTATTATCAATAAAAACTAAATAACATATTATTTTTTTGTGATTACTTTAATAATACAATGCATTAATATATTAATGTTTAATATTTCTTATATTGTAGGTTTGAAGTTGGGATTTGGTACAATTGACATATTCAATTTTCTATCTTTCAAATCAATCTAGCATAAAAATCTTAAGGGAAATATTGTAAACAAAATCATATAAATACATGAAATGGAATATAAATAAATATCAAGGAGATACATTTTTTTTTTCGCGTCACTATTTATACTTATTATAACACTAGGGTTTATATCCATAGTCAACCATGGAAAATCATGGTCAATCATGGTCAGCCATGGTTGATGATGGTCAACCATGTTTTGTAGAATCCAACATGGTCAACAATGGTCAATTGTGGTAAAAAATGTTTGAACGTCGTGTTGTAACAAAAGTTGTCTTGATATGAAAATCAACCATGATCAACCATGGTATAAAGCCACATTGTGACAAATATTGTCTTGATATGAAAATAAACCATGGTCAACCATGGTAAAACATGGTAGTTTCGTAAGGATTGTCCTGTGGGTTCGTAATCCCTTGGGGTTTTGGTATTAATCCGTTGAGTTTTCTATTCCCTTGGGTTTATAATATCAATCCATTAAGTTTATAATATTAATCATGATAAAAAAAGGTCAATCATAGCCAACCATATTCAACCATGGTCAAACCATATGGATATGGAAATCAACCATGGTCAACCATGGTCCAACATTTTTTTCTCACAAAGATTGTCTTGATATGAAAATAATCATGGTCAACCATGGTTAACCATGGTTCAACATTGCACTGTGACAAAGAATGTCTCTATATGAAAATCAACCATGGTCAACCATGTTTATTTTAGGGTTTATAATATTCATGTTAGGGTTTATATACATTGGGTTTATAATTTTTATACGTTAGGTTTATTATTCCCTTGGGTTTATAATATCAATCCCTTTGGTTTATTATTCCCTTGCATTTATAATATTAGACCTTTGGGTTTAATATTATTCCCTTCAATTGAAAATCCCTTGGTGCTATAGTATTAATCCCTTGGGTTTATTGTTCCTTTTGGTTTATAATATCAAATACTCGAGTTTATTTTTCCCCTGTCAACCATGATTGATTATGATGTCAACCGAACATGGAATTGTGATAAGGAATGTCTCAATATGAAAATCAACGATGGTCCATCATGTTTGTTTTAGTTTTTATAATATTTATCTTAGGGTTTATATACGTTGGATTTATAATATTACTCCCTTAGGTTCACAATCCCTTGGGATTTTAGTATTAATCCCTTGGGATTATAATATCAATCCATTGGGTTTATAATATTAATCATTATCAACCATGGTAAATAATAACCAACCATATTCAACCATGGTCAAACAAGGTTGGATATGGAAATCAAACATGGTCAACCATGGTCTAACGTTGCATTCGACAATGAATGTCTCGATATGAAAGTTAATCATGGTCAGCCATGGTTTACCATGGGTCAATGTTGCATATTTGTGACAAGGATTGTCTCTATATGTAAATCAACATAGTCAACCATGTTTATTATAGGGTTTATAATATTGATGTTAGGGTTTATATAGCTTGGGTTTGTAATTGTTATCCCTTAGGTTTATTATTCCCTTGGGTTTATAATACAAATCCCTAGTGTTTATTGATCTAAGGGTTAATATTCCTAAGGTTTAATCATATTCAACAATCATTAACCATAATGAACCATAGTCAACCATGTTCCAATGTTGCGTTGTGATAAGGATTGTCTCAATATGAAAATCAACCGTGATCAACCATGTTTATTTTAGTATTTTTAATATTTATCTTAGGCTTTTATACCTTGGGTTTATTATTCCTTTAGGTTTATAGTATCAATCAGATGGGTTTATTATCCCCTTAGGTTTATAACATTGATCATGGTCAACCATTGTCAACTATGGTCAATCATGGGGTTTTAATATTAATCCCTTAGGTTGATAATATCAATCCCTTGGGTTTATAATATCAATCATGGTCAACCATGGTCAACCATTACCAAGCATGGTCAACCAAGGTTTGATGTTGCAATGTGACAAAAAGTGTCTCCATATAAAAATCATGGACAATCTTTGTTAACCATGGTCAACCATAGTTGATCGTGGTCAACCATGTGTTATAGAATCAAATATGTTCAACCATGGTCAATCGTGGTCAACCATGGCAAATCTTGGTTTTTTAGTATAAATCCTAATGGTTTGTTATTCCTTTGAGTCAAACATGGTGAATCATAGTCAACCATGGTCAACCATGACCAAATGTCACTTTTTGACAAAGATTGTCTCAATATGAAAATCAACTATGGCAACCGCGGTCAACCATGGTCCAATCTCACATTGTGGCAAAGAATTAAACATTATTATTAATATTATCATTATT
>APFE030810026.1:16861-37487 GCA_000404065.3 Pinus taeda
ATATATTATTATATTGAAGTGGTCCGATATTGAGGGAGGGTGTCATGCAGGAATGGAGATTCCCTAGCCAAAGCATCCTCTGCCTCTTACTTTTACTTTTCTCCCAAATTTTTTCCTATGGGCATCCCTAATTCTCGAATGGATTCGAGTCAGTGGTTTGTGCTTCATCAGGGCAGCCTTGGATTTAGGGTCCATGGTAAGATTAGAAGCGGCGGGAGGTTCATTCCTATAGTCACCAGAATTGTTTTCCTTGCTGGGTTCGAGTGGAATATTGCACCACGGTGGTTTTCTAATGATCACGCGAAGATTACATGGTAAGCGGTTTTACTTTTTCGGTGTGGTTCCATTGAGTATTCAACACGTGGCAGAGGCTAGTTTTGTTTACCACCCTTCATCGTGGATTAACGTTCGGTTGTGTGGGGGGGAGCGATTTGGCTTCTGGCTGTTGGATCCAAGCGCCCGGATCAACTGTTGGGAAAGAGTGGGTGGTTTGGTGGGGTTAGGAGGATATGCAAACCCTTTGGCACAGTTTTTGAGGCAGAGGATATATGATGTTAACTCATATGTTGGCGCCCACTAGTTGGATTGCCCTGAGGTCAGTTGTAAGCTTTTTGGGTTTAGTAACGAATGGTTTATCCAAAGCTCTTGGTTTCGGACGACTTATGTACATTATGCAACCATATTTTTAATTAATGATATAGAAGGTTTTGCCTTTGCTATACAAATATATATATATATTTAGTTTATTATATAATAATATAATAATATTATATTATATTTTATAGAATATTAATATTATATAAATATATTATTATTATTTAATTATTATTATAAATGCAATAATATAATTTTTTTTTATAATATTATATCTTTATTTTATTATATAGTTAATATACTAATATATTCATTAATATATTATCATAATATAATATAATAATCATTAATATATAAATATATAAGAATATGGTTGTTATTATTTATATAGTTGTTAATAATCATAAATAGTTGGTTTTTTTTAAAATACGCATAATACTTATTAATGTGGTTGATATAGGCTTATCGACGTATATCAATCACTTTGAAAAATGTGGTTGTTTATATACTAGATACACACTTATCGACGTATCTCAATCATATTAGTAAATGCGGTTGTGCTAATTCATACTATATTATCAATATTTCTGAAATTATTAATGAATATTAAAGCCGTATAGAGCAACCTTAAATTTAGGTAAATAGAAAATACAGAATAAAAAACAACCCATTATATTAATGAAACTATAGCTGCCGAAACTCGTTGAAGCGTAGTTTTCATAATACATTAATTTTTTTATGTCTATATAATATTTTATATTTCATCCATTTCAATACATTTAGTTCATACCATGAAAATAACGAATCCACATTAATTATCCTTAAATTTAAGCAAATACAAATCCATAATCCAAAAGCAACCCATTATATTAATGAAACTAAACTATAGCTAATGAACCTTAAAGCATAGTTTTTAGAATACATTAAACTTTTTTACATGTATACATTATTTTATGTATATATTATCTTATTTTTCCTCCATCTCGGTACATTTGGTTCACACAATGAAAATAACGAATCCACATTAGTTGGTGGTATGGTCCTGGAAAACATTCTACGACCTAGGAAGCAATTTGTAGGTTACTATAAAGTAAAAACAACTCATCAAAATTGTTCATTAATTTTTTGTTATTGTATAATATGTAATTAGCTAAATTATATTCTATTTTTATGGTTAATAAGTTACAGATTGCATGTGTATAAATAAATAACTTTATCATTAATCTGATGCTCTTTTATTGTTTTTTAAACTCCATGTATTTGAAGTTTATGGCGTAAAGGAGAAGCATAGCATGAAGGATGTGAGGATAGTTGAATGCAGGAGAAGGTTGGCCCAATGGGACACCCAAACTATTGAATCTTTGTAATTTTTATAAATTTCTGTCATAATGACAGACGATTGGAGAAATTCAGTAGTATAAAGATTTTTTTAACATATCCTTAGAAGCCAGACTAAATGTTGGAGTTTTCAGTGCTTGTTGTTCTCAATAAAAATTTCCAATACTAAGTTGAATACCAATAATTCTTTGATTGTTTGCTAAAAGTCTAACTTCCATGCATCCAAGGGTTGCTCTGGGAGGTTTTATTTGCAACATCAAAGGGTAGTTTAATCACAGTTCTGAAGGATTTTATCTACATTTACTAAACAAGAGTTTAATCATAAGTGTTTACATTTAGTAAAAAAGAGTTTAATCATGGTAAAATGTGTAAAGAATATTATTTTCATTTATGACACAAGAGTTTAATTACAATAAGTAAAATTTATGCACGACTTTAATCACAATAAGTAAAATTTCTAAAGGATAATATTCACATTTGCTGTGCACTGGATAAGTAAAATGTATGCACCACTTTAATCATAATAAGAAAAATTTCTGAAGGATAATATCTACATTTATTGTGAACTAGTGCTTTTAGTGAAGGAGGAGTTTATTAATATTTACATTTACTGCAAACCGAGGTTTTTACTAAAGGATTTTAAACACAGTAAGTAAAATTTTTGAAGGATAATATTTACATTGTTTTTACTGAATGATTTCTGAAGGATACTTAAAACGAAGGATACAATAAATAAAAGATGATTAGAGAAATTCAATAGTATAAATATTTTTCTTAACATATCCTTAGAAGCTAGACTAAATGTTGGAGATTTCAGTGCTTGTTGTTCTCAATAAAAATTGCCAATACTCAGTTGAATACTAACAATTGTTTGATTGTTTGCTAAAATTCTAAGTTCCATGCATCCAAGGGCTGCTTCTTGTTTTAATTTTGGGCGGCTTTATTTGCAGCATCAAAGGCAAGTTCACAGTTTTGAAGGATAGTATTTTCATTTACTAAACAAGAGTTTAATCAGAGGTATTTGATAAAATATTTGGAGGCTAATAAGATTTGAACCTTGCTCTTTGTTAGGCCAATTATAAAACTTACCATTAAACCACAAAGCCAACTTTGTTTGAAACAAGAGGAGAAAGAAATTTATATATTTTTAGAAGTATTGCATATATTTAGAATTTGAAAGAATTTGAGGAAGAGAAACAAATTTATTATATTTTGAATTTGAACGTATTTGAAGAAGAGAAACAAATTTATTATATTTTGAATCTGAAAGGATTTTAAGAAGAGAAACGAATTTATATCTTTTTATAACTATTGCATATATTTTGAATTTGAAAGGACTTGAAGAATATTTGGGTACATAACAATTATGACTTCAACAGTTTCCATAGTTGGAGTTGTTCTAAATGGAAAGAAAAATTATCAAGAGTGGTTTAGAAATCTTAAAAGTCTCGTCATTTTTAACAATTTGTGGAAAGTTTGTTAAGGCAAGAAGGATAATGATGGAAAAGAAATTGCACCGAGGCCACCTGATAATGAGAAGCATCATGTAATTTGGGATATAAAAGACAACAAGGCATATGCATTAATAACTACATAGGTGACAGATGAAGTATGTCGGTATATCATTTCCTGTGACACTACATTCGAATATTTAAAGAAGTTGAAAGAACTATATGATTTGCACTTAGAACTTGAAATTATTCAGTTGTTGTTGAAGTTGTTTAATTTGGAGATGAAGAATAACAATCCTTTGCAGAGTGCCTCTAAAATAAAAGAAAATTTTCATGATATAGAAGCAACTGGAATTAAAGTATTTAGAGATTACAACTTTGATAAAAGTTCTTCACCCTATCTATTCAAATTGTTTGGAATCTCTGCAACCTAGTGGACAGTTAAAAGACACCACTTTTGATAAACTAGTAAGAAAAATAGTTGAGAGAGAAAAGGCCTTTGGGAAGAAAGAGACTCCACCTAACTCCAATGTTGAAATTTTCTATCTTGCACAAAATGTTCAAAAATCTCATGCTGAAATTTCTAGAGGTGATAAAAGTAGTAGAGGTCGTTGTAGGAGAAATTATAGAGGCAGGGGTGCAAAAATAATCAAAGAGACAAATAACAAAACGATAGACAACAAATGGATTTTAATGATAGACCAACTATCAAATGTTTTAGATGTAGTAAAATTGGTCATACTACTACTAACTATAAAAGCCATCGGGGGAAGTTAGTGAAAGGAGAGAACAATGGAATGAAAAGAAGGATCAACCACCACCAGATAAGGGAAAATCATCAAAGTCTTCAGATTACATAGCTGCTCACTATTATTTTTAATATTAATGATGTTTTCAATATTTCATTTTCTTCATTGCGAGATAGTAGGATTTTGGATTTAGGAAGCACTTGTTATATGGAATTTAGGCGAGATTTTTTTGAAACATTTACTAATGATATTGATGGTGTTATTTACTTTGCTGACAAGTCTCAAATTAAACAATCTGGCATTGGTGTTATAGCACCATTTACCACCCTTGGTATTTGTGATGCTTTGTTTATGGCCTAGGGCAACCCCTCCTTCCAGACTTGGTACAAATATTTTAAAAACAATGTTTTATTGCTTGTACGCTACTTTGACATTAGATAAAAGTGTTTACACACTAGTTAGTCAATACCCAACCCATGTATATGTGTTAAAGCACTTAAAAAAAGTGAATTTCGTTAATTGTGGGTGGAGTTCACGGGTTTTACTTGTTAATTACCTCCTAATGCCCATGGATCAGGTGTTTCCCAACTAAAAAGCTAATTGGGAGAAGTAATAATAGACTTCTATGTAAATCCATTAAGTAGGAGAAGAGATAGAATTATTATACTGAGATTATCCTTGACTAAGTCTGAAGTAGCCCTGTGCTTCAAGCACTTCCCCAAGTTTCAGGAAACCCTTGTTTCCTTGATTGTTGATATTCTCCCACTTGCTTGAGATATCATGGTATTCATGATGGAAGGAGGCTGTTGAAGACTAGGACTAGATGGATCTAGAGGATGGTTCTGATTGGAGCCAAAAGAAGAAGACTCAAGTGAATTCTCTCTATGTTAGTTATAGCTTTCTACAATAAAATGAAGTGTTGTCTTGTTCCTAAGATTAACTTTGTTTATTCACCAAGTACTGTTGTAATTTATGTATGAATGTTATTTTGATGTATAACTAATCATTTACTTATATGATATAAAGTTAGTTTCATTAAAATTCTTTATCTATATGTTTCTATGTATGTTCGAATTGGTTGATTTGCAAATTCGAGGATCATCAAGAGTTTAAGAGGGTCTGAACCTTGCTGGAACTACCCAAACGAAGGACATCCGAGTATGGTCGCTATCGCATAGTTTTTTTATTATTATAAGTATGTTGCATGAGTTGTATGAGTTTTTCTTATTGTAGTTTGCTCTTGCTCTATTGGGGTTCAAACCCAAAGCCCTAGGGTACTTATTCCCGTAATAGAATTGGCGACTCCATTGGGGATACAAATCTTGTTATTCATAGTTTTGGTTGTTCAGTGTTAATTAGGGCTCAATTCTTGGTTTTATTGCTGTGTCAATATTATTCGGTCCAATAGAAACTCATACATTTTGATCTTTTTTATTTGGCTTTGTTTTTTATTTTTCTTGCAAAGCTTTGTATACGCACTTTAGTCTATTTACAGTAGCATATGAACGCTTTTTTCTATGAAGTGAACCCACGTATATGCGAGTTTCCTTCATCAAAAGCATGTGTACATGCCTCTGTGCTTAAACACAGTCGTATATACCATTTTTTGCATTGTTTTCTCAAATATCTCTGCCCGAAAGAATTTGTTTCTTGATCTGTTTAGTCTCTAAGTGGTCAATTTCTGTCTTTAGAATTTTGTTATTCTGCGAGCTTACTATTTTGAAATCTCTTCCACTTTGAAAAGTTTTGGCCTAGGTTTGCTTTTGGGTGAGTTTTATGATTTGTGTTTTGGAACACAAGGGTTCCTATAGAGGTTCTTGATTGTTCTGGTCCTCTAGAACAAAATATTGTTTTCAATATTAGTGTCAAGCTCAATTATTGGTCTACTTGCTTTGCTTTTTGTCATTTTGTGGCCTTATACCTTTTTCTTTCTTTCTCAAAGTTTCTTGTTGACGAACTTAAAAGTGTTTCTTTCCTGAATTCTCGGTCAGTTTTTCAAGCTCCTTTCTACTATTTGGGTCGTTTAGTACAAGTTGAAGCCTTTTTGTGCAATTTTTCATTCCTTATCGAATTTGTAACTTGCAAAGTTTCCTTGTGCTCTTCTTTCTATCTTTGAGTCTTAAGTTGCATTTAGAGTGCTTTTGAAAGGTTGTTTTCATTGCTTCTTGGAAAAGAAAAGATCTTAAAAAACATTGTTTTTTTTTTCTTTTGCCAAGTTTGATTTTGGTTTCTTTTGATTTTTTGAAAGTGGATTGTGATCTTTTTGGATTTTTCCCTCTTGTTTGCAGAAGATTTTCGATTCAAAATTTCTATTCTTTTCAAACACTTAAGTTGGCTTATTAATAGTTATAAACAATTGCTTTCATTCTCTTTTAGAGTAATCTAGAATCTTGCATCTTCATTTACACCTTACATTAGGGTATTATTGCGTTATTAAAGCATCAATAGTCTTTTCAGTTTTTTTGTGTGTGAATTGTGTTTTAAGAAAAGAAAAGAAAAGTTATTTGTTTTATAGAAGTTTCATAGAACTCACGTAGAGATCTCTTTTCATGGAAGAACAAATGATTTCATTCATATAAGTTAGTTTTTCATTGATTTCTTTTGTGTCATACAAACACCATTCATTTCATTTCCATGTATCCCTTTGACTTAAATGAAAAGCCATTTAAAATCAAGTGCTTAATAAAATAAACTAGAACTTTTGTATTGTCATCAAATACACCAGCAAGTTTAGGTTTATTAGGGCCATGGACTAGGCGAGAGGAGAGTTAACTGTCCAAGGCAACTTTAAATTATAAAACATAGAATTTTGATTGAAGAGAAAAATCCAATAGTGTTAGGGAGACTGGGAAAGCTCTATGACTGGGAGTAAAGTAGGAGGGTTAGTGAAGACATGCATGAGAGATTCCCCCTCTTACTTATTGTTTTGTCTGGCTTCTGACACGAGTTGGTGACCATAGTTGCCTATCCTAGGGATCCACACAAGTGGCCATAGAGGGGAATCTCGTGGCACCTGAGGTTGATGTTGCATCACGTACAACAATACTTCTGGAGGGCACCCTTCCAAAGCTTAAGGGCTTGCACCAGCAAAGGTTATTGTCTGGAGGTCAGTGTAACTACCTCTGATACCTTCGCTAGTAGTTCGGGGGCATAATTATCGCAGTCCATTTTTAGAAGGCTCTTATTATTAACTTTCTTATATTTTCCTATCTGGTCCTAATCACCCATTGTGGAAATAATTGGAAGCTGTTTGATTTTTGATATATTTAGGGACATTTTAGTGGTGTTTTGTGCTCCTAGTCTGCCTAGCTTTATAATTTTCTTGAGTCTTTAAGTAGATTTTTTAAATAATTCAATGTGGCTCACTAACCATCTCAACGGTCTTGGACACTTTGTGGGATTTGACCTATGAGTCTAAAACCTTCTCCTAGAAGGTGTAGGAGCGATTCTGCCTATGGTTTCCAACCAGTGGCAACAGGTGCATCGGAGATTGATCCTTTGCTTGGGGGTGTTAGTTCACAAGATAGACCTGGTATTACTACAGAGTTAGAGAGGAACACACCAGTTAGTTCTCAAGCACTCTTCTAGTCAAAAGATAGTATTGAAGTAGAAGAGCTTTCAGAGTTAGTTGTGGCTCGAAATTCTCCTCTTCTTCCTGATCATCCAGACGTTTTGTTATACATTGGAACTCAGACTCACAAGCCTTTGAGCCCAGGTCCACATACATCTATCCCTTCGATGACCACTACTGGAAGCATGACATGGCATCCATGACGAGTGTTGCGTGCATGCAAACTCCCATATCTATACAAGGGGGAGCAACTATTCCCATCCCTTGTAACACTCCTAGCACATCTATATTTGGGTCTACTTCCATTCCATCAACAAGTGGAAGTTCTCAAGCTAATGCATCTAGTTTTGGATTTTTCCCTTTTGGAATGCCCTCTCAAGGTATTCCTTTAGTTCTTTTGAATATACCATCGACCACCTCTATATCCATGATGAGTGGATCGACTTATTTTCATGGTTTCCCATTTGGAAGTGGTCATATCCCACATTCCAATCTGACAGTAGGGTCAACGCCTTTTCCTTTTACAAGACAAGGTAGTAACCCCTTTCAGAGTTGGAGAAACCTTGCAGTTAGTGGGATAGGAGCTCAGAATCAATTTCTCGACCAACAAGGGAATGTTCTGTATTCTTCGGTTAATTCATTTCAAAGTTTTTCACCCTTTTCTAATGCATGGAACCTTGATTAGGGGTTGTCATCTCATTTCAATACTTTGTTAGGGGGTAACTTCACCGATTACGTAGGATTTTCAGTAGGAGTTGGTCAAACTCCAAATTTTGCTGAACCACAAGGATCAGTGTTTGGTTCAGTAGGCTCTACGAGTTACTTCATGCAACATGTTGCCTTTCAAAATCTAGGTCATTCTTTTCAGATCTCCAGGAACCCCACCCATTCTACATGGAATTCCCAAGGTCCTCCATGACTTCCTTTTCTAGCCACGACTAATTTGCCAGACTTGACTAAATTGATGAGTGGTCCAATTAGGTACAATCCGGCTTGGCCTCCAGTCCCAACTAAATTTCCACTGGATATTCCAAAATATGAAGGGAAGAATGGTGAAGACCCAGGAGACCATGTGACCACATTCCAGTTATGGTGTTCATCCAACTCCCTGATAGATGATTCGATCAGGTTGAGGTTATTTCAGCGCATATTAACTAAGAATGTGACCAAATGGTATATCAAGTTGCCAGGGGGCACCTTTTCTTCTTTCACTTATTTGGCTAATATTTTCTTGAACCATTTTCAGTTGCCAATCTGCAATGAAGTCGAAACTGAGCTTCTCGCCAATTTTCATCAAGACATGCCAATGCACATTTCAGATCATATCCAGGAATGGAGATGAAGAAAGAGGCTTAACAAAGCCAAAATTCCACTAGAGTTTCATCTCGAATGGTTTCTCAAATCATTACAACTTGAGATCTCAAAGGATGTTTCTCTTTTTGGCATTTATTGGGAAGAGTGGGCTATCTTTCAAGCTCAAAAATTAGAACTAATATATTCTTAGTTTGGGACTCTTCAGAAAATCCTACTTGATGCTACTAGATCCAAGGTTGATTTAGTCAAACCGAAGCCAAGTCCTCATGCTTATGGTATAGTTAGATCAATTGACGCAAATACGGTGAACCTTTTGAACCAATTGCAGCAGTTGTCTCTACAAACTTCTTTTTCTAACTAGGTATCACCGTCCACACCTTTGCCTTCCCAACCTACCTCCATAAACGTCGTTGAGACTTCTAACCCCAAAGGAAATCAACAATCCAATGGGAAGAAGAAGGGACGAGGTAAGAAGAAGAACCAGGAAGGGAATGGTAATGCAAACAAGCCTGGAAATGGTGCTTGTGAGGGTAGAAAAGAGTCCAAAAAGAAGGTTAAATTTCCATGCTTGTTATGCAATGGAGGTCATTTGACTCAGATCTACCCTAAGATTCAAGATTCTCAATGCTTGTTAGTGCAACAAGGGTCCTCTAGCTCCCAAGTTGTCTTGACTAACCCTTTTCCCCAAGGGCAACAATTACCTACTGGCACAAATTGGAACGCTGGTACCTCCGCGGGGAGAAACCAGGAAGGAGAAAATTCCTCAAATGTGTATATGATGAACTCTCATGTTGACGTTGCCACACGAGAAGGTGATTATGGTGAAACAAAAACATCTAAGGGTAAATTAATTCACAAAAATGTAGACCCACTTCATATTGAATAACCCTCTATTGACTCTATACCTCGGATACCGAAAGGTTCCGCAAAGCGCTCAACTATTAACCCTAATGCTAGGGAATGGAGAACTACTCAATTGTAGAAGATTTGGCTCAAAGTCCTTGCACTATGTTTGCATTGGAGTTACTCCAGTCATGTCCTGCTCAGAGAAGTGCTTTACTTTTGGTGATCAGTGTAGTAGAGCCAAAAAATTCTTTTGTGCTCAATTTTGATATGCTAAATGTGAAAAGAGACTTCCTCACCATATCACTTTCCAAATAAAGTCTACTTACCAAAAAAAAAAAAATTCAGACAATTATACATGCGGGAGCTTCCACATGCATAATGTCTATGTCATGTTCGAAGGCCATTAGATCACCTTTAGTTGTTCCTTCACCAACTTTATTAATAGTATTTGATAGTCATTCTCATAGGCCACACAAAATTATCCCGACTTTTCCTATATGTATTGGAGGAAAAGTTGTTAATATTGAGGTAGAAATCATTGATGCCAACTGGGATTACAACCTCCTCTTAGGAAGGAATTGGATTTATGAGATGGATGCCATAGTTTCATCTCTATTCTGCATCCTCTGGTTTCCTCATGAGCAGAGAATTGTTAAAATTGATTAGTTAGATTATTCTCTAGGTGACTCTTGTGCAACTTCAAATTCTACCATTCCATTGGTGGATAATACCCATCAACCTATAGATAATTTGGGAGTTGGGATGTACACTTCTTGGATGGGTGTATTTGACCTTCCCCCTCCTACAACTAGAATTGATAAAATTTCATCCTCCAAAGGGTCTTTATGGAAAGAGTTTTTTCGAACTCATTATTTTTTAGATCCTTGGAGCTTACCTTCATCTACGACCACATTAGATGGAGAGAAGGATGGTAGAATAGCATTTCCATGTTTGTAGTAGAACTTAGCTATCAATCTATCGTTAACTCTATGGACAACCATCCCACTCCCTTTTTGGAGGAGGAGTTAGATGGAGATGTGGCTCCGGCTTGGACCCTTGACTCTACTTCTCTGGATTGCTTAGTTATAGTTTTACCATCTGACGAAGTAATTTTCGAAGAAAGATTTACATCATTGTTCATATTTTCGTCCTCCTTTGAATGAACTCAAATCTAGATTCTCCAATTTACTTACTAGCGATGTTTGTAAAATTTCAAATCCTTTAGCTCCAACGCAACTATCTGCTGAAGGTGATATGTTGGTTATCTCAAGAACTGTACCTATAAACATCTCTAGAAACAAGCTCGTGGAGCCCCCATTAAAAGTATTAATTAATTATCAAATAATTGTTTAAAAAAAAACTAATAATATTTAATTTGATATATTACTTTTATATAAAACCTCTTTCCAAAATGCTAAACCTAATATAGTAAATTCATTGATGACGGAATTAAAAGATAAAATTTGTTATTTAAATTAATTTTAAATTTAATGATATTTAATTTGATATTTACTTTTATATAAAACCTCGTTCCAATATGCTCAACCTATTATAGTAAACTCATTGATGACTCTACAAACATATATAATTAACTCAAATTATAAAATTACAAATTCGATCAAAAGTTAATCTTATTCCAATAATAAAATTCGATGAGCATCATCAAAACATTTATGAGTTTCTTTGAATTTCTGACCTCTCGTTGTTTCTCGGCGAATGACTTTGCCAAATAACAAAGTCTTTTTATGTGCATGAAGGACAAAATCATTTTGACCTATACAATTATGGCAGGAAATCCTTCCCGTTCTTCCCCATCGACGAGAAAATTAGGCTGCGTTCAGATAATAAGTTTGGCAACCGAAATATATGGAGTTATAGGCCATTATTGCTTAGGCAGTATATGTTATTCATGGGATTTAACTATTATTGGAGTTATAGCCCATTAATGGGTTGGCGGTATATTGGAGTTATAGTCCATTAATGGGTATGCAGTATATGTTATTCATGGTATTTAACTATGTGTGGGTGGAATAGGTTACTCATGAGATTTAATTAAATATATTACTGGGTGACCTATATTTCTCCACTCATTAATGAACAGATAACTTGGCCATTTGCAAATTCCTTCCTAACTTGTACCTATTCAGTTTTATTGTGCACAATACATTTTCTGTAGCAAAATTTGGCTTCTTTGTTGTTTTCAGACAACAGTCTGCTGACGCCTAGCTAGTACGCTCTCACTTTAATTGTGTAATAAATTTTATGTGGCAAAATCTGGGCTTTTTCGGCCTGCTCTCTGAACTTGTCAATATACACCAGCTACGCCACATTTACGGTATAGCAAGGCAACCATTTGTATGATGGACACCTGTAACTATTCGCGTAATTCATACACATATTGCTAATGAAGAGTCAATCACGTGAGTGTGACAGACATTACTAGCGATTCCCAAGAAACCTGGTCGCGTACAGATCCAGCAACGTAAATCAGAAAACGAATGAACATACCAACTTTCAGCGACTCATGCATTAGCGCATTATCTAGTTCACGCCCATGCTCATTTGTCATCCTGAAAAGCCAAATACCAAACATAGAAAACCCAGTGAAATTCTAGCTAGTAGCGACAACCAGAATGATAGTTGTAATTGTACTCTACTAAACAGTTAGGCCCATCGGCGTCTTTCGGAAGTGACTCCATATTGATCACTCACATCTGATCACCACCTGCTCTGCTCTGCTCTGATGGATGCGTTGATTGATACAGATTTCGATAAATTTAGTAGCTCACGGAACTTTGGGTTTTTCTATTTGTTTACCAACAAGTGATCAGTTTGACCAATATGGTGTGTAGTTCATATTTACTAGTTTCATTTAACCGCAGATATCTATTGTGTTTAGAGAAGGATCAAATTTATTTAGGTGCAACTTTTTTCTAATTTAAAATTTTATCTAATTTCAAATTGTAATATAATATTTTTTTTAATAAATTTATGGTGCATTCAAATTCAAATTATATAATAAAATAACTATTAAATTCATAAAATAATCGTATTATAGTTTATTTTTCATTCAATTTTCCCATAGAAATCTACAATACAAATACATTTATAAATTGTGTTTAATTATTATTTTATGTTAGATAAATTGTGTTTAATTATTATTTTATGTTAGAAATAATGGAGAATATCTTAAAATAGTGAGTTTGTTCATAAGACTTTATGATAGAAATTAGTTTCTATTTTTTAGGTTATGGTTCTAACTTTCCTAGATCTAGGATTACTATATATTGTGTAATATACATGAGTAATGTAGAGCGCTCTGCCTAACCAAACTCTCCTAATTCAAACTCTCTTTCATAGAGTTGACCACTACGTTTCATTTCATTTAATACAAAACCTTGCATTTTTATCATGCTATCTGAACTATAAGTGAGATTCCTGTGCGTTGTGCAGCTGCTTCTACTATGAAGATCGTGGAGGGTGCATCCACCGATCTGCATCTTGCTGTCGTGGAGTCATTATCGCCTGTCCGGTTTTCAGTTTTTTCACTATAGGATGACTTCGAAGTCAGGCGTTGAACGAGACTCATGAAATCATTCGCTTCTGCGTGGATGATCTTAGGAGATTGCATATATATTATCATTTGTCCTCATCTGTTGAAAATCGGCATCGATGGGATAGATGGAACCGCAACATCCGGCTTCTGAATTTTGTGAGATTCTCTGCAGATCGTAGGAGGCCGGACTTTCCCGGAGGCCGGGAGGAGAGGCCGAGGAGGGTCGAGAGGTACCACGCCGAAAGAAAAAGCACTTTAAGAGGACCGTGGAGCCATCATTGATTGAAGCTGCGACAAGGAAATCTGAAAAATGTTGAGCAACGGATTCTTGAAGGTACAAGAGTCAGGCTCATTGTTTCTTAGATCCGACGTTTGCAGCAAAATAGCCCACGATTGCCCATTGATTTTTGTAAGGATCGGGACTAGGAAACCATTGAATTCATGTTATTCACCTCCGCAATGCCAGCGGTGGAGGCAGCTCAGGGAGCAAAGCCTGGATAGATAAATTGACATTCGTATACTCTGAAATCCTGATCAACAAAAGCACCTTCTGAATCATCTACGGTTTTATCCGCGATAGGTCTTGCATGAATTTCAACTTTTGTCGCTGTTTTTCAGAGCTGAATTCGAAACTGTTACTGTCTTTTCCTATAGACGCATTATGAACGCCCGTAAACTTCAGATCAATAGATGTAGTTGGTGACATTGTTTCAAATTCAATTATTCCGATAAATCCAGAGAATTTCCACTACAATCTGCATTTCGTTGAAGCTAGGATATTTCTAAGCGTTAGTTAATTCTTGACAGGCTTATTATTTCATAAAATGGTGGCGTAGAGGAGACTAAGAAAACAAAGATCACTTTTCGAGAGATCACTCTTCCAGATGTGTATTTTTTCGATGTTGTGGAGATCTGAAAAATCAATTGGGATCTGAAAACCAACTGGGTAATTTTTTTTGCAAATTATTATATGCTACAGAAAATGCGATTTTTTTTTGCTAATTTGAACCCATCTTCAAAAATATGTGCATCAGAATTATATACTGATAGCATTTCCAGCTTGTAAGAGGTCGTTTAGTTGCTGGTCGCCAGAGCCGAGGGCACTAAGACCTAGGTGGCACAAAAGCCACAGTCTACAAGGTTTTAAAGTTGAAGAGCTGCCAAAGGGAGAAGTTTCCCGCTTGTCTGGTAATGGGGTTGTTGGAACTAATTAGAGGACCTTGTGGAGTCGAAAATGAATCTCGAAGCGAGATAAACTGGACTTTAACAACATGTCTTTATTTGAAGATATTTTTAATTCTGATGATGATGTTTTTCTCAAGTGGGCATTTGGCATTAACATGGGTAGTATATTCAATCATAAGAAATTTCATAAAAATAATGTGGTTTTGTTGATGATGACGAGAATCAAGAGGCACAACGTATTGTGCAAGATTCACAAGCTGATCTTCAAGAAGGATGTGAAGAGGAAACAGGTGTTGAGGATCAATGGGACGAGTGAGATGAAGTTGATTTCAAAGATGTGGCAAAAGAAAAAAAAGCTCAAGAAAATTTAAATTGTGATGATCCCATTAATATTTATGTATGTGCAGCTGATACCAACAACAACAAGGAAAAAGTAACCAAAATTGAAGAAGAATTGAAATTTCTTGAAGCATGGCTTGAAACATCATGTCTTTATGAAATCAACACAAAAGTTGCAGTAATGAATGGTGAAGACATCATCGCTGGCATTCAGATGGTTGACACCGGAAATAGTGAGAAAGAAAATTCTTCTATCCAGCTTGCCATAATTATGGAAAGGGAAAGAATAAGAATTCAGGTTTTCCTTCACAAGTGAAGAAATGAGGTGAAGATACAACACTACCTCATGGCAAAAAAAGTGAAGATGAAGCCTTATCCACAAATGAACAAGTATGGGCTCTGCTGCAAGAAGACAAAAATGAAAGCTCTCTTACCAAGTTTTTTCATGTTTTTAATTGTAAGCCTATTTGAGACTAGACCAGCAGGCGTATGGTATTATTTAGTACCCTTTCTCCATTAAGGGGGAGCGTTGGAGATAATGGAGAAAGCTAAACTTAGATTATTGTTGTGATGATGATAGGACTGAGACTCTAATCGGATCATATATAGGCTTTCTCACAATCAGGATGGTTTCAACCATTCCCTAGATAGCAGGATCTGAGGTGTATGTGTGAAGTGTTTGGGCATTCTCCAG
The DNA here is from genome assembly GCA_000404065.3 of Pinus taeda. Taxonomy (NCBI): domain Eukaryota; kingdom Viridiplantae; phylum Streptophyta; class Pinopsida; order Pinales; family Pinaceae; genus Pinus; species Pinus taeda. Next base: position 32,499 of record APFE030810026.1, read on the forward strand.
GGATCTTACCTGTAGAGCCACTTAATTAATAGAACATCATTTTTATCATTTTATCATATAAATTGAATTTGAATAACTATATAAAAGATTTAGATTAATTATTTTCATTTTAAATTTTATATTTTTTATTTTAGTTAATATAAACAAAATTTCAACAAAAACTTTTACACATCATATCAGGCTATAAAATAAACCTCTCCACACAATCACACAATAAAAAGTAATTTTATAATTAACACAATATCTTTTGTGAATTGAGAACAACCATGTCGAGCTCTCTAAAAAGATAATTAATATAATATATATTGAAATGCATACCCTCTAAACATAAAAATACATTAAAATGTCTCTCTTATATTACCGAGTTCCTTAGTTGGATTTCTTCGCGCATTGCTACCGTGATTAACCCTAATATTATTTTGAGTTTCATCGTTTCATCTCACTTGAAACCATGTTCATAAATTTACTAAACGCATAATTACTGTCACTCAAAAGTTTTGTCTCTCCTCGAAATTCGAAGAGTTAACAAATCTCACAAAAAATTTAACATGATTTTGTGAGTGGGTCGTTTCTATGTATTTTTGAACTCCACACGTAAAATTTAAATTCACGACTTTAATATATTACAAGTGCGTGAGGTTTTCTCTTAAACAAAAACCTTCACAAGACAACTTTCTCTTTCGTTTTTTAAAATTAAGTAGAGAAATTATTTCTATATTGATTCATGCTTATCTTTTACCTTACCTTAACGTTGTCCATAAAAATATTTGATTGAAAATAACCAAATTTTTAATTAAAAATAATAATTTTTATATTAAAAATTGAATGTGGAAAGTAAAAATTTAAGGTCAAGGAATGACTTTCACATGTTGATTTGTATTAACGTAAACATGGTTATATAACATTAACATGGGGAGTTATGATTTTGGTTTCTTTTTATTTTAACTTTTTAATTTTCCTTAATTTACATATTTATAAATTTTTCACTTAATCCAAATTAGATGTCTAATATTTTTGTTTTAATCTGAATTGGTGTTTGTTAGTCCAAGCATCATTATGAATCTTAATGGTTTTTCTCTTCAAAGTTCTTTGCTAAAAATATTTACAATTTGATCATCTCTGGAGCAATGTTGTAGATGAATAGCCTTGGCCTCTACATGATGTCCAATCAAATGATACTTTGTGCTGTTATGTTTAGTTCAATCATCAAATTTGCAATTCTTGGCCAAATTAATTGCAAAAGTATTCTCGATCAGAAGGGGAGTAGAGTTCACTTGTTTCTCTTATAAGTGTTCAAGATATTTCTTGAGCCAAACAACCTCCTTGGCTTCTTTTGCAGCTATCACATATTTTACCTCTATTGTGGAACTTGTTGGAACTGACTATTTGGGTGACCTTGAGGAGATAGCTCCTAATCCAAGACTCATAACACAACTTGAAGTAGAGACGCCTTTCTACTTATGTCCATCAACATATCTGTAAGAATATCCAATCAAAGTGAAGCAATCTTCTTGTGACTATTTAACTCCAAAGTCTTGAGTTTCTTTCAGATACTTTATAACTCTTTTCACAGTAAACCAATGTCCTTCACAAGGTTTTTGCATAAAACTAGAAGGATTCCAACAACAAATGAAATGTTCGTTTTGATAGTGGTGAGGTAGATAAGAATTCCCATAAGTTGTCTAAACCTAGTTGCATCCTTAAAATCCTTTCCTTCTTTAGATGTGATCTTCATAATTTGTTCCCTTGGAGTGGAAAAAGTATTGCATTTAGCCATGCTGAGCTTGTTAAAAAATTCTCCAATAAACTTATTTTTATAGAAGAATATATAATTTGGATATTGAGTCACTTCAATGCCCAAGCAGTAGTGAATGTGTCCCAAATCTATCATCTCAAATCCTTTCTTCAATTATTTTTTTATGGATGAAATATAGTTTTCATTGTTCCTTGTTATTGAAAGATCATCTACATATACTGAATGATGGAAAAAAAATTGCAAACATTCTTGACAAACGCAGTTGCATAATCTACATTAAAGTGTTTGAAATTTAATTTCAAAAAATGTTCAATAATTTTTTCATACAATGCTCATGGTGCTAGTTTTATTGCATATAAGGATTTTATTTCAAGTCTCCATATAAGAAAGCATTTTTCAAGTCTATTTGATGGACATTCCATCAATTCTGAAGTGGCAAGGAAAAGTGTCTCTAAATGGCGTGTTGAGATTTTTTGTTTTAGTCAAATAGGCAAAAATCTCTGAAGGATGACAACAATAGGGATTCAGTTCCTAGATTAGCTCCAGGTTGTTAGGAGGGAGTTAAGGCCTCCTATATTTGATGTGAGGGAGTTATGAGGCTGTTAGATTCTCTATGCTATATAACAGGCAATCATTCAGATGATTTGCTAAGAGTTTGTGAGGATTTCTTGATGTAATCTCCAATTTGATTAATATATTCATGATGCCTATGCTTGGTGGACGTAGCCCAGATTGGTTGGGTGAACCACGTTAAAATTGTTTCTTATGTGTTTGATCTTCTGTTGTGTGTTTTATTTTATTTACTGTGCACCTGATCCAACAATTGGTATCAAAGCATGTTGGAGGTGCTGCCAGAAGGAGCTGCACAGTTTGGAGGTGGAGCGCTGGTGTTGCTGGTTGCTGAGATTGATTGTTGTTGGTGCATTTGACTGGAGGTGTTCAACATCGTTGCTGCGGTGGAGAAATCGATTGTTGCTGTTTGTAATCGATTGTTGTGGCTGCATAACGTGGATTGCTGGAACCTGTTGTGGAGTTGAATGGTGTGTAGAACGTGACCTGGTATGTTAATCAATGAGCCGAGCGCTGATACCTGGTATTTAAATTTCTGGTGCTTGTTAAATAGCTCCGTATTTTTTGTTAAATCGCTGGTCCGTGTGTACAACCAACAATTGGTATCAGAGCAAGTTGGAGGAGGTGCTGTAAGTGCTGCCTGGAGAAGCTGAGCTTGAACCAGAAGGTTGTTGTGCTGTGCGCGTTGATACCTGAGGTTGTTGGGCGCATGAGTGTATACATACACTATTTTTTTGATTGAAAACGGTTTGGAGCGCTGTCTCGTGGAGCAGAACGGTATGTTACTTAGCTGCATATTTTTAAACTGTGTCTAAATCGTTGGTGCGTACTGGTAAATGCTGTTGTATTTATGGATCGAATAATGGACCTTCCACATAAATCATGTCGAGTTAATTCCAAAGAAAGGAAAATTGTAATTGAGAATTGGAACAATATTATGATTGCATTGAGGAGGAGATGTTGGTAATTTTTTTTTGGTGTGCACGTTAATGTAATCCAAAGTTTGTAATTACGGTGTTTTAAACGACGTTTATCAGGCAGGTTATTTTTTTTAAAAGCGCAGGCAAGGGCTGCTGAAGAACACTGGATTTATGCTGGGCAGTGGCAGTAACGGGAAATTTTTTATTTTTTATTTTTAAGCCAAGGCATATCAGTGCATATTGCAGAAAGTTTTTTGTTTGAGCAGTGATTTGTGCGAGCCAGAAGTTAATTAAGAAGTGCGCAGAGCCAGAAGTTAATAAAACAAATTTTGTTTTGGCGGTGGTTTGTTTTTTTTTTTAAATATTGATAACCTGCACAGCGAATGCAACTTTGTTGTTTAAATTGGCATTGTTGAATTAAAAAAAAAATAAGAGTAGAAGCGTTGAAATAAAGCAGAAAGTTTTCCTGTGAAGTACAAAGAGCAGATTTTTTTTAAAGGCATAGGTAGAAAATTTGTGCAAACGGAAGATATTTTGTTTTAAAGGCATAGGCAATTTTTCTTTTAAATTGCTGGTATTTAAATTGGTTTTGGAGATTACTTTTTTTTTTTGCTGATACAAGATGGCCAAAACACAAAGTGCCCGTTTTGAAATTGATAAATTTAATGGCAAGAATAATTTTGAGATCTGGAAGGTGAAGATGCACGATCTGTTGGTTCAACAAGGTGTGGCGAAAGCACTGTTGGGGAAAAACAAAAGACCTGCTTCCATGACGGAGGATGAATGGGATGAGATGGATGCTAGAGCTCTGAGCGGAATTCGGTTATGTCTAGCGGACGATGTTCTGTTCAACATTGTGTCAGAGAAAACCGCCGCAGGCCTGTGGTCGAAGCTTGAGAAGCTCTACATGACGAAATCTTTGACAAATCGAATTCTCCTGAAACGGCAGCTTTACAGTTTGCGGATGAAAGAAGGTACCTCAATTGCTGATCACCTGAATGTTTTTAATACCTTGTTGGTGCAATTAAATAGTCTAGATGTAAAATTTGATTCAGAGGATAAGGCAATAACTCTATTATGTTCTTTGCCTGAATCCTGTGATCATTTTGTTACTTCCATAAGTTTTAGTACATCAGATATTCTTGAGTTTGACGATGTTTTTGGAGCCTTGTTGGCTGAGGAGACGAGGAAGAGGTCGAATGCAGACACATCTACATCAGAGGTAATGATGGCCAGAGGTCGCTCACGAGAGAGACACTCCGGGGGAAAGCATATCGACTCTCATTCGAAGTCCAAAGGAAAGAAGCCAAAGGTGAAGTGCTAGCATTGTGGCAAGGCTGGACATCTAAAAAAGGATTGCTGGAAGTGAAAGCAAGCTGCTAAAGAAGGTTCTTCGACAGAAAAGAAAGAAGCCAACACCACAGATACAGGTTCAGTATCAGGTTCAGGTATGAGTGATGAGGTATTGTCAGTTAATGTTTCAAAACATGATCAACATTGGTTGTTAGATTCCGGGGCATCTAACCACATGTGTATACATAAAGATTGGTTTAAAACATATAAATCAATTGATGATGGTGTTGTGTACATGGGTAATGATGTAACATGTAATATTGTTGGGATTGGAAGCATACAACTACAAATGTTTTATGGCACAACAAAAATATTAACTGATGTGAGGCATGTACCAGATTTAAGGAAAAATTTGATTTCATTAGGAGCACTTGATTTAAATGGATATAA